>LFYR01000569.1:30776-254854 GCA_001185155.1 Zostera marina | reverse complement strand
CCTATGAAACTCCTCTGTATAATCAGCTACTGACCTCTGTCCCTGTCTGCATTTCTGATATTTTGTAAATAAAATGGTTTGAAATTCTGCCGGAAGAAATCTTTGTTTCAGCATTCTCTTCAACTTGTCCCAAGTTCTTATAGGTCTTTTTTGGAATCTAGCCCTATTCATGGTGGTTTGATCCCACCACGCAGCAGCTCCACTTTTAAATTTTAGTGCCACTAATTTCACTTTTTTTGAATCTGGAATTTCCATGCAGTCGAAGAATCTTTCTACTTCTGAAATCCAATCTAAGAACTCCTCTATATGTAGCTGTCCATTGAATTCAGGCAGTTCCATTCTTAATCTATAATTCCCAAATTCATTTCTTTGATTTCCTCCATTGTAATCCTCATACCTTTGTAACGCTCCCCCTCTTGGATAGTCTCGACGGCCCCTATTTCTTCTTCTCTCGTACTGTAATAAATCTTCTTCCTCTTCTGAAAAATCTTCCTCAGTCTGCCTATTAAAAAGTCCTCCTTGTCTGAAATTTTCTTGCTGCCTGAAATTTTCCCCCTGCCGGATCTGTTCTTCCAAGCGATCCCTAGCTGTGGGTGGGTTTCTTCTTCTGAAATTTATTGTTGGTTCTGTCTGTCCATTCACTGCCGGATCAGCTCCTCCATGCGGCTGAATAGGTTGCAAATTCTGTTGCATTGTTTGGAAGCCGTCCCTAACAAAGGTTGTTAAATCGGTTAGGGATTTTGCCAACCTCTCAAACTCTTCACGTGTGACGTTCTCGGCCATAACTTGATTTTTTTTTTTTTTTTGTTCTCACAAATCCGTCCAGAACAAAAAATAAAGATTAAATCAGTCCAGAACACTTGATCGCAAATCACTGTTCTCGCAGATTATTGATGTAGCTCTCGCAAATCCGTGCTGGAAATTTTTTTTTTTTTTTTTTTTGTTTAATTTATTCCACGTGTGCTGGAATAAATCACAAAACTAAATCAATCAACTGTCTGGAATAAAGGACTTGAGAATCGCAAATCGCAAATAGGAAGAAGTTCAATGTGTACAGATCGCAAATCCCTGCAGATGCAGACAGCAAATCGCAAACTACTTGATGACGTGTGCAGGCCGAACTTGTAGGTAGAAAAATAATCCGTCCAGGTCCGTGCGCGAATCGCGAAATGTAGGTAGAAAAATACGGATTGAACAACGGATTGAACAATCGCGAAATGTACTTGATGTTCTTGGCCAGCTGCAGATCGCAAATCTCTCCTAGTCTGATACCACTTGATGTAGGCCTTGAACAGTTTGTGAGAAATCAGAATCAACGGATTGAAGAAATCCGTCCAGAGTTGTGTCAAACTAAACCAGTGAGCAATAATAATCGATTAGGGTTCAAACTCCTTGAGAATCGGTTGAAGTTTGAATGATTATCCCAATCCAAGGATAATCGATTATGGTAAATTGGAAAGAATTGTAGAGTCTATGGAAAGAAATGAAGAAAGAAGGAAAGAAAGAAAGAAATAAAAGAAATAAAAGAAAGAAAGAAAGAAATAAAGAAATAAAAGAAAGAATTAACGTTGAGAAATACCTTGATTAAAATAAAACTCAACTAACTCCTCCTTTGGGGTCCACTCATATTTATACTCTCATGGTTTAAGAGTGGAAAGTCTACCATGAGAGTCCAAGCCATTTTATTGGGCTTGGTCCAAGGCTCGATTAGAATCGAGCCTATTATTAATGCAAGCACTTATAAGGGCTGCATCAACAACAGTTAGACTTCTCCTTCTGAAAATTAATGAATATCTCTATTCCTACCCAAACAAGCTCGGATATAAGATTGGGAGATGTAACTGAGTCTGCACAGAATTTCACATACCACTCTCCCCCTTGGGGACTACTCTGGTTTGGCATTGGGTGTTTGTCGTGACATATCTGGACATAGAAGAATAGAAGGTTCAGACAACATACCCTTCACACCCTTAGACCTTCCGAAGTAGTTTTGACGGAAATAATGAAGGACATCATTCTCTCCTTTGGACCGGAATGTCACAAAAAGAGTTCTTGGCACCCTTTGGAGACATCTACTATGGAATTATCAATTTTGAGAGACCAACCTCTCCGGATGCAGCGTATCTAGTTATTATATAAACCATAGCTAATTGGAAAAAGTCAATGAGCTTTTAGCTCATTTCACTTTTACTATTCTTTTTTGTTATTCATTTTATCTCTATGTAATCTGGGCACTGCCCTTCATTTTTATCAATGAAAAAGTTTAATTGCTTCAAAAAAAGTTCCTGATCTAACAGAAATTTCTTCAGATTGTTAGGTTTCATGATAAGGATTCTCATCAAATATTCCTCGAACCTGAGGGTTGGAATGTTCCTGAACTTTATGTGCAGGTATTGTTTTAAAAATCTTTACATTATATAATTATATATGCAGCAGATATGTATCTTTTAGTAACATTTTTTTTATGAAGTTAAAGTTTCGTTAAGATATAAATAAGGTGAAGCTTTTGTTACAATTGATTATGGAAGCTCAGTAGGTTCATGACATTTTCCTCTTCTTATATGGTTCATCTGGCATATGGTGCCTCAAGGATTCTTACTCCTAAACATTTACAATGTTATCCTCAATTGAGTTTCGATTGTTTTTTGGAAGGAATTAGCATCAAAGAAGATTTGAGGTTTTCACTTTCAGTAACATTTATTTCACTCTTAGGCAAGTTTTATCTTCGATCACAAAAATGGCAGTGTCTTTTGGCCTTATAATTCATTATAATCTCTGTCGTATTTTTGTTCTTATTTTGGACTGCAAGATTCTTATTTTATTTCCTCAAATTACTCTTCTTTTTCTTAACATAAATGGTTGTAATTACTTTTGAAATAGGGATTTTCAACAGGTTTACCTGAAAGACTTCAATTGTCTCTATTGAGAACATTGCCTGGCCTTGAGAACTGTTTGATGTTGAGGCCTGCTTATGCTGTTGAGTATGACTTTTTGCCTGCCCATCAATGTTCTAGATCTCTAATGACTAAAAAGATAGAAGGACTTTTTTTCTCTGGTCAAATCAACGGAACCACTGGCTATGAAGAAGCTGCTGCTCAGGTATTGGGTTACATTTAACTTTTTGGTCTGCATTTTGATTTTTAAACATCTTGTTTATATAAATACTTGTTAGGAATATCATCATTCTTTCTCAATCTGTTATTTTTTATTGTATCTTTGCTTTTTTTTTTAACAGGGCATTATCTCTGGAATTAATGCTGCAAGGCATTCAAGTGGACAGTCTCTCATTATTCTCGAGAGAGAAAGCAGCTATATAGGAACCTTGATTGATGATCTTGTTACGAAGGATCTTCGAGAGCCTTACCGCATGCTAACAAGGTATTAATGTATTAATCATTGGGGAGCAGAATATGTACACTCTACTACTGGCATATTTTTCTCAAGCCAAATTCCATGCTATCACTTTTGATTTGTGATATCCTTGCCATGTGCTTTATTTGTTTGTAGTCGTTCAGAACATCGTCTTCTTCTACGTTCTGATAATGCAGACAGCCGTTTAACTCCTTTGGCTCGGGAAATTGGTTTAATAGATGATAGAATGTGGGGTCTTTACCGGTCCAAGCAAACTCAAATCTCAGAGGAAAAATTACGTTTAAAGTCCGTTCGAATCTCTGGTATGTATTTTGTAATGCATGCAGAGCTTCTATTTGTTATGTAAATCATTTGAGTTAATATGACATTCTCGATAATCTATTGCAGGTGGAGATATAGCTGCTGAAATATCTCTTTTATCTCGACAACCCGTCAAAGACAATGTAACTTTAGAAAGCTTATTAAAGAAACCACATGTACAGTATGCAGTATTTGACAAGCATGGATTTGGAAATAAACTTCTCAGCAGGACAGAAAAAAAATGTGTTGAGATTGATATTAAATATGAGGGCTTCATTGTACGTCAACAAAGTCAGATCCAACAGGTTGGTTCGTTTGTAAAAATCTGTTCCTAACAAGTAGCAGCTTAAGTTATTTGATATTAAAATATGTCATTGCCATGGTTGAATACAGATTATTAAGCAACACCACAGACCACTACCCGAAGACCTTGATTATAATGCGATGACAACATTATCAAAGGAAGGACGTGAGAAGCTTTCCAAAGTAAGATTGAAGAATTGTACCCTTACCAGATATTTTCTGTTCTTGCATCTAGTAACTGAAAAATAGCTCTGAAAAATAACCAAGTTCATTTACTCGAATTGCATTTTGATTTGTAGATCCGTCCACAGACGATAGGACAAGCAACTAGAGTGGGCGGAGTGAGCCCTGCTGACATAACAGCTCTCGTGGTCTGCCTTGAAGCTAATCGTAGGAAAGCTAAAGAAAGAAAGAATTATGAAATTTTAAGAACACTTGTTGCTGATGCTGAAAAATCCTCTCTTGTTACAGACACCAAAACTACAGATTCATTATAAGCATGCCACTGTGATCATAGATTTCTTGATACTTTCTAAATTTCATCTCAGTTAATTCAATGAGTCCAGAGATTTGTGAATGGGGTCGATATCAACCTCATTTTCTTTTGGACCTCTTCATGTGGGTTCAAATTCAGGTCCAGTCTGGTAATCTACTTATCTACCTGACCTGTTTTTGAGTCTGTAGTGTTATTATTATAGAAGAAACATCATAGTACAGTTCTATAAGAGTAATAAGACTTGTTTTTATCATTTATGAGATTAGATGAGGCTGATCAATCCTCACCGTCAGATCGATCTCAGAGGATCACAACTATCCATTCTAAGAACCAACTAAAGTAGAACTGACAATTCGTGTTGACACGGACACGACACTCCTAGGGTGTCAAACGAGGCGAGCTGAGTTATTACTTATAGAGCCAGGTTCGGACTCGGCTCGTTAAGGTATCATCTGGACTTGGGCTCGGGCTCGCGAGCTCGAACTCAAGCCCGTGAGTCTGGGCTCAAACTTAACCTGCAGGTTAAAATAATTAATTTGAAGACATGGGAGATCAAATCCATGACCTCTCACATGCTGAAGAAATGTTTTATCAACAGCTATGCTACATCTCTATTCTATCTAAATATAATATTACTATTTAATATTACTATATTTAATATTATTATATTTGATATTTTTATCGTGTCAATTTACGTTTCGTATAATCGTGTCGTGTATTTAGAGACAAACACTAATCCGACACTATTATAAACGTATTCGTGTCGTGTTAAAATCGTGTCGTGTTTTTTACGAATTATTGCACTCTTACTAAAGGACTATTGGACTGACCTGTGATTTTTTCTATGGAATTTTCCTAATTTCACTGTTTTAGGATCATCTATATGTAATTATCCCTTTCATAATGTTTACATGATTACATCAAAAATAGAGGATATTTTTTATAAAATACACAAAAATTTAAAGGAGTAAACGAGGGTTACTGATTGGAGTTATAAAGTTCACAAACAACTTCCCGCTCAAATTTCAATCTACTGGCGCCGATTTTAATGGCGATGGCGTCGGCGAATCTGATGGGGGCGACGTTTACCGGAACGAATGTGTTCCTATCTAGGAACCTTGTGGCTCCAGAGATGTACGATTCCCTTTACGATGCTCTCCAATCGAACGGCGCACAGGTCTTTGCCTGCTCCGATCTTTCCCGTACTTCCCCCAACGACTACCACGTCATCTCCTCTCCCACTCATGTGAGTTTATTCTAATCGATGTAATTCATACCTTTATTTTGGTCTGAGATTTCTTCCTGTGGGGTCTGGGGGAGGCTTGCCTGCTTGTTTTTTATTTTGAGTTTTTCTTTGTTTTTTCCAGGAGAAGTTCGAGGAACTTAAAGCCAAAAGATGCAATTTAATAGGTGATTATTTATTCTGTTTTATTTTATTTTTTTGATTGAAGATTTAAAAGCCAGAAAATTTATTCTGTTTTAATGTAACACTCAGATTTTATATAATATATATGTATGGTGGACTATTTTAGTTAGTCATATTGTTGTAAGATTGCTTCTCACATTTTGGGAAATAAATTTGTATTATTTTGGAGTCTTCAGGTCAAATGTAGAACATCAACAATTCAACATTGTTTAAATATTTTTCATAAAATATTAAAATTGACGCTTCGTTTTTAGAGTCTCATTAGCTACCCTTATTACTTATTAGTATGAAAATTTTGGTGACGATGGGCTGTTTCTTTAATTTTGACGTTTTCAAGGAAATCAATGTTGGTATTTCTTTTCTATTATGAGGGAAATGTAGGATGAGTGAATGAGTTTTGTTTATTCAACACAGAACATGCAAAAGAATGAAAATATTTTCTTTTCAAATATGAATAGAAAACCATTACTTGTTGAATCCCATCAAACTCAACCATTGTTACGATTTTACGAAGTGATGCCGGGTTTTCTCTCTCTTTTGTTGTACATATTTTTGGTAGGCCCACATTGTATTCTCACTTGTGCCAAAGAGCGCAGAGCTTTACCAAATCAGGCATACACTTGCTGCTTAGCAATGGATGGTGTCAAGATATTGGCATCTGGTTTTGAAAAAGAAGAGAAGGTAAATAGTTATGTCAATTTTTCTCCAATTAAAAAATATATTTATAATTTAATGACTGTTATTACTTTCCAATTTTGATAGTTTATCAAAATTGATAAAATATGACTATATGTTTATTGTGGAAAACACATTAAGTCAATCTTCATTTTTAATTTTTATGCTAAATAAATTATATAGTTGGTTAGTTTGAATGATTTATTATCATCTGTATGGATTTATGGTGTTTGACTTCTATTTCAATTTGTGCTAGCAAGTTATCAACTATTGCCATACAATTTCTGGAAAATTTATTATTTTAAAATTTAATTTTCAATCTTCGCTTTCTTTACACGTGCAGATTAAAGTTGAAGAACTGATGTCTTCTATGGGTGGAGTTTTGCAGAGTAGAACATCAGCCGATATTAGCTTTGTCATTGTGAAGAATGTCTTGGCTGCCAAATATAAGGTGCAAGTGCAAAATCCTTCACGTCATCCAGTTTTGTATCAGCAATTACTTTTTACTTCATCTACTTTTTTTTATAATTTGCATCTTTATTTATTATCTGAGGTATTTTTGGGAACATTCTCACGCCATTTTGTATGTATATCTTCAGTTAAAAGGTTGTTTCAAACAGTTTGAAATCTTGATTCTATACAAAAACATTGAGGATCCTAACCCTCCATTGGCCTCCCTAAATATATATGCATGCATTTTTCTTCTGTTTTTCCATTCAACGTGCACCAGATTGTTTCTTTCATATACTTTTAGTTGATTTTTCGGCAATCATATGTTTTAGACTTTTAGTTGATTAACAAATCATTTCATATTATATATTCTACAATCTGAATTTATCATTTATCAATCATTTTCATACATCCACTTATTTTCTTATTCTAATTTTATATTACTAACTCTTAGTTGTTTTTTTGCAGTGGGCTGTAAATGTCCTTAAGAAACCTGTAGTTAATATGAGTTGGTTAAATCAATGTTGGACAGAACATCGTCTTGTTCCACATGAACCTCATAAAATCCTTCCATTTAATGGTTTGAATATTTGTGTTACCAGAGCTACAATAGGTTTGCATCTACAGTGATCTTACATAGTGAAATACAATATTTTCTCACTAGTATATTACTTTAATTTTTTATAGATGAACGGAAAGAGATGAAACGGCTGATTTTACAGAATGATGGTGTATATTCTGGTGACCTTTCAAAAAAGTGTACACACTTGGTTTCTGATATATCCTTTTTTTTTATTTTATATTATCATAATCATTTTTCTGAATTTTTTTAAGTTTAAGTTTATCTAATTATCATTTATGCTTTTTCATCAAAATCCCTATATTTTAGAATGTTTTTTATTATTTTTTTGTCAGCTTATGTAGGCCATTAGCAATGGAGTAGATTTTGGATGAACGATTGCTTTGTTATATTTTTTCCTTTACTCAACAATCAATTTTACTCATATGTGTAATATATCAAGCTTTTACAGGTAGTCTTTGATATAGCTGGTTGAATGAAAATTGTGTAGAGCCTATGTGTTGCCTGAAAAAATAAGGAAAATTTTCATTTAAACCTCTTTTTGCATATAAAATGTAGTAAACCCGAATAAGAAAAAACTTACTAAAAAATAATCAATAATCTAACTGAAGCTCACTAAAGGAAACTGTGTACTACAGAAGAAAGATTGCCAGAGAGTGCTCACAAAAAAACAGAGATTATGATCTGGGATTCCCATCCATCAGATTTAAGTAAATTTTTAGGAAGATCTGGCCTAGATTTTCTGTTTAACCCACCTAATGCACGAGAATTGTTCGGTAGTGCTCTAGCGCATACGCTCGCCTAGACGTCACCTAGACGAGTGCATGAAAATGCTTGTAATATATAGTCCATCATATGATATGAAAATATAAATAATTCCTATCGTTTGAATTTACATCCAGAATATTACAATACCAATCGGTAATTTGGTATAATTCATAAATAACACTGTTTGACGCTTGTATATTTTTCTCTATGTTCAACATAAGTGGTTTTCGATGACTTTTTAAATACACCCCTGAAGGTGACAAATACATTTTTGCAACACGAATGCGCAATATCCTTATTGTCAATCGGCGTTGGCTTTATCAATCGGCTATTAGAAAAGGTAATTTTTATTTTTGATCATGTCAATAGTATTAAGTTTACTGAATTAATTTACATTCATTAATACAGATGGTTGTTGAATGTTGGTGCTATAATTTATTATGTAAATGTTTTTTCACTTTGCAGTTTGTCTGGAAGAGAGGCGCTATCCAGTTAGTAAAATCAAAAGTGGTGCTCAGGAGCAATATAGCCAAGATTGTAGCAATGCAACTTTACACTCGATCCCGTCGAATGTATTTATAGATGTTGAACCTACTTTTTCACAGAAAACTTCATTTTCTGATGCTGTCACTGCAAATAATGGAATTAGCGAAGCTTCTAATCCAATGAAATGTGAGGAAAAATTTGACCATTGTGTTGCAGAAGACTCTGAAGATGAAGGGAACAATCTTTACTTGGCAAATTGTGGGATTGTACTTCTTGGTTTTGAAAGAGTGGAATTACAAAATCTGGTTGGCATGATCCTCAAAGGTGGTGGAAGACGATATATGCAGTTGAGTGAAAAAATAACACACGTAATTGTAGGGTCACCTTCTGAAATGTAAGTATCAATTGTGAATAGCATTTGAACATCCATTTTATGTGCAGTGTATCTTCTTTACAAGTACTAAATTAACAATATTTAAATATATTTTCATGCCTAGTGAAAAGAAGGAGGCAAGAGAAATAGCTGCCTGGGGTATAGTTGATGTAGTCAAGCCTGTGTGGTTGGAAGATTGTCAAAGGTTAAAAAAGGAAGTTTCTATATCCCCAAAACACATTGCTTCAGATCTAATTTTTCCCCAAGGCATGTTATCTTAAGAATTATTTACATTTAAATCCATATATATATTTTGAGAATAAATATTTTATAAAGAATTTAGATCCATCATCTATATTGTTAACTTGCTTATCTGTATTTTATTGTTGATTTCCTGACTTACACTTTTAAATCTAACATTTCCTCCCAATAGAGTCTACCTGCTTTAATGAAGTACCCACAACTGGTGTCAATGAGATCAATAAAGGAAGATTCTTTCCAAACATTGATGAGGCATTTTCTTTTGGAAAATTTAGAGAAAGAGAAGACAGTGAATCGAATATTTTGGAAGGTGATGTCAATTACAAAGAGGGTTTACAAATCGATACAGAGTTTGGTGTCGAAAGAAAATCATTGAATATTTTCAAGGGCCATTCATTTTGCTTCACAAAAACTTTTCCTCAAGATCGGGTTAGTTTTCTTCCCAACATATTGCACTGGAAACATTAAAAAATTACATTACTTATGGATCCACATATGATTTTGTTCTCTAATTGAAATATTAAACTCGGAACGAGCAAGTGAGCATAGTTTAGGATTTGTTTGGGTCAGGAAGGAGCTTGATTTGGGTGCTTTTATTAGACTCTTTCAAATTATTTGTTTACAAAAATTTAACTTAAAATTATGGGTCAGTAAGAAGCATGATTTGTGTGGCCTAGTTTTTTTTTGCAAAGATGTGGGGCTTAATATAAGATTTATGGGCTATTTGAATCCTTTCATGTTATTTGGTTATTTAATTTTTAAAAGTATAATAGTATCAAAAGGAAGTACAGTTAACTTGTTTATGTGAATTCTACTAACCTAGAAGAAAATACCCACATTGTTCATAGCAATAAAATTATTAATCTAATCAATGCTTGTTGTTTTAAACAGAAAGATGAGATCATTGAGTGTGTTAGACAAGGGGGAGGGTTTATGACTGATGATAACCAGAGTGCACGTTACATCATACAATGCCATGGTCTGGAAGCAGATCACACTCTTGTGTCCCATTCAACTTCAGTTTCAAGTCACTGGATTCGTTCTTGTTTAGAGGTATATTTTTTCTTTGTTTTTTATCATGAATTATATTTATGTGAACTTTTTAAACAAATTTCATCTGAAAAAATTATCATAGGAGGGGTGCATACAAGATATTTCTAGTCATATACTTTATAAACCCTTGTGCTGCCGTGTTCCATTACCTGGATTTGAGGTTCTTCAGTTTTGCGTCTCTCAATATGATCCAAAAGAAAAGGAGTTACTTAGGAACCTGTGCTTTACGTTAGGATCTAAATACAATGAAAAGTTGACCAAAAAGGTTACTCATTTGCTGTGTAAGTTTACTGAAGGATCGAAATATGCAGCTGCATGTAAATGGAAAATACAAACAGTTACAACTGAATGGGTTACCGAGTGCATCAAGCAGGTACACTCTTATTATAATTAAATTAACTGTATTTGACGAAAACATATTGGATCAAAAACATTTCTCATCATATTGTGTTTGTCGAAGCATTTATATAATATGAGAATATTGTAAAATATCTACTACCAGCAATAATATATAGCACTTCTTCAGTTCTTCGGGCTGCCCCATAAATAAAGTTTCATGGAAATTACTCCTCCACCCTCACTTTATATAAGAGGATAATTGTGTTCAGCTTGAGATGTTGGATGACTATCAAATTATGGTCATATTCTATCAAATTGAATTGATATTTATTCATCTACTCTCAGGATATGATGGTTTCATTAGATCCGTTTCGTCCTAAAGAAGTCACTGCAGAAGACAAAAATGTAGGTTCATTAGATCCTACTCTGACAACTGAGATGATTTCTGAAGTTACACTATCACATCAATTACATCAAAAAGAATGGGCAAGAGATGCTTCAGAATGTAATGCTTGTAATGAATAAATTTATATCGAATTTTATTTCATATCTTATTGACTTAATAATTTGTTGAAATAATAAGATGGTTAGTTTTCTTCTTCTTTAATTTAGAAGTTCAATTTCATTCAGCAATTCTTGGAAAACGACCGAGGTTGCCAAATGATACCTCTCTTGACATTTTATCCTCAAAACCTAAATGGTTAGAAAATACATTAGAAGCTTTCAATACTGTTCCTGATGTAGCAGATGTCATTGAAGAAATACTGGAGAAATCAAATAAGGTATGTCCGTATATGCAATAGATGTCTTTCTTCTTCAATATATTTTTTCTCAATAGAAACTCACTACCTGATGATTTTTTGTTATAAGATTGGAGATCAAAATTCATCTGATGGGAATGGTTGCAATACAAGTGTATCTTTTACTGTTTTACATTTTTTTTCATTCTATCAATATTTATCTAATATTTCAATAAAAATATAAATAATTTCTTATTCCTTAACTTTAATATATAGAATTTTTCATCTGATCATTCTATTCTTAGTCGAGATAATGCTGATTCTGAATCTCCATTTAGAGTTCCAAATCCTTTGGGAGACAGGTACCTTTGCTTTTATATCCATGATTTAGACAATGTTTCAGAACTCCTCTGTTAGGCAATATATACATTTTTTTATTCTGTTTCCAATGATGCAATCTCTGAAGTTCCTCTGTAACACATTCAAATAATTTATGAGTATGTTTAATGGAAGGTAATCAATGCTATCCATCAAATCAGTGAAGATTCCATCCGTCACCACCTTCATATATCTTATCAAACCCATAACATTCACCTTCCCCTAAATAATCGTTCTGTTTAAATTTCAACATGGTAGAGAGTTCGAATTATTATTTTTATTTTCCTCGTTTAATAAGAAAATAATACATGTTGAGGATATTTTCTCAGTTTGGCAGATGATGTTTTCTTCAAACACTTTTATCTATTCTGTTTTTTTTATCATTTCTACTTATTTTATTGTTGGTGTTCATTATAGGCCTGAAAAGCATTTTGGATTTATCGGTCATTCTGAAAATGATGAGAACCAGAAGGCATTTTATGCTTTTAGTGAGACCCAAACAGAATCTCAGGTTGGCAGCTTCGTTATATTTTAATCTTTGTTCTTTTGATCAGAATCTCATTCTTTGCATGATTTTTTTTTGAAGGTGGTTGGATACGAAGATGATTTATCCGGTAGACAAAAGATTATTGATAGAGTCAGATCCCAGAGTTTGACTTAAACTCTTGGAAAATGAATAATGAGGGATCAAACTGATCTGCGAAGCAGTGTAGTTTAGACTGTATATCATGTATATACTACGGACAATTTTGTCAAAAACGATTCATGCTCAAGTTTAATTACAAGTGAAGCTATCTTTTAGAATCAATTTAAAATGAACTATTATTAAGAAAATAAAAGGCAAAAATATATTGGTATTTGCAAGTTTAGAATTGTTTAGTTAGTATATCAGAATTCGCAAATTAAGGAGTTCAGGTTAACCAAAATTTTTTTTTTAGTGATGAAGATTGAAGAGGAGTACAAAATTCATGCATAAATAGTTTTGGTGATAATTAGAATTAGTAAGAAGGTGGATTCAGCAGAAAGGTTTGATGAAATAATTAACAAGAAACTCCTTTTTTCTGTGATAAATTCTAATTGAATATTTTAACAAATTTATAATGATTTTGAAGAGTGAGTTGCAATTTGGAAGTGAAAAGTGACAATGGAAATCTCAAAATCCTAGTCGATTTTTTCATATTTTCCTAAAAAAATATAGATCTATAATTAGATGAAAAACAAACCATTAGTATTTTAATATAATTGTATAATGATTGTTAACTATTTAATTTTAAAAATAAACATATTCAATATAACTAACAATTTAATAAAAGTTTGAAAAGCTATCTAATAAGACTTAAATTATTTGAGAGATTAAATGAGGCTTGGTGGTTTAAGAGGGACAATGAGAATCGGTAGTGATAGTTGAAAAACGGTTTGAATATTTTTTTTCAGTTATCATTTTATATATATCCCTTTCATCTAATATTCCCTCTATTCATAACTTCATTCATAGACCGAACAAAAAGAATATAGATAAATGTTTTTGGAAATATCTAACATATAGGAAATTAATACTAAAATCAATCTATAAGAATCGAAATAAAATATGTATAAATAATTTATGCTACTTTTATATAAAAAAAATCATGTAGTTATTATTTAAACTACGTCCATGTAGACAGACAGTAACTTATTTGAGGGAAAAACAATAAAAAAAAGTCGTCTTCACCCTACACTAGTAGTAGCTATATATGCAAACCAAAGAACAACATCCAACGATTTCATCATCTCTTAGATAAAATAAAATAGTAAGATGGTGTTATAAAAATATTAATAAGGGGCATTCTTCCTACATGCAGCTCTATTCCTTGCATCCAATACTGCTCTATACTTCTTGTTAAGAATTTCTTCCATAACTCGGATATATTGTTGGTCTATATTATGCATCTCAAATCTGAACTCTTCATCATAGTCGAAATTTTTACAAATAGCATTAACCCTTTCAGCAACGGCAACGGCATTATTAACAGTATTGTTTTGTTTGAATTCTCCAGAAGTAGAAGAACAAGTTACTTTCTTTATTATGTTGTCTCCATTGCATTCACTACTAACAAATGAGGCTTCTTCGATGGAAACCTCTTTTTGGATATGCTGTTCAATTACAGCAGATTCCTCACTAGAAAATAAACCGGCAATACATCCATTCCAGGCATCAGTGGAGTTGGTGGCTTTAATCGGATACTGAGAAGATAACAATGAGGATGTGTAAAGTTCTTCATTTAGACAATCACACTTATACTTGTCCAAAAAAACAAGTTTATCCATAGAAACGCATGGCACCCAGCTTTCTACCAAGTTGATGAGCAAGGAATCAAGCATTTCACTCATCACCTCTGCATACAGATTGTGGCTAAATATATGCTCGGTCATTTCACTTGCAATCATTAGTGCTGTATCGATGGCAAGAAAGAAGGTAAACCCAACTTTCTGTTGAACATCTGTAGCCAAAAACAAACAAAAAAACCCATAAAACCATGACATTTAAATAGGACTTAAAATATGAAGTTAGAGGAAACAGTTCAGACTTCAGGTGAGACCTGATTATATACGATAAATTAGATTCTGATAGTCAGATGTGCATTCTCTTAGTTCGCCTCAAGATGTGTACCACTTCAAGATTTGGAATTGGTTGTATAAATCTTGAGGTGATACAATAGACCACATATGTGGGCCTCATTAATCACATATAATTAGGTCTCACCTGAATCTAGCCCTATAGTTATAATTCTTTTGCATCAACTAACCATTAGCAATAACTATTCATACCTTGCCCATTTGTCATACGTAATGACAGGACAACAGCATTTTCACGATCAGTCAATTTCCCTTGCAATTCAAATTTAATGTTTCCCACGATTTTTTTTACTTCCAAAACATTTATTTCAAAGCCATTTGCATCAGTGTCTTTGACTTCATAGATGCATGGAGGGAGACTATTTTTTATATCATCAAATATGTACCTCGGTAGTTTCAACTCTGACACAGAGACATGGCCCTCAGAAGGAGGTGAGTGATCTGTACTAAAATTTGCTTCATGGACTTCTTGAACTGGATTAATCAGAAATGGATCGTTCAATAACTCCCTGGATGATAAACGATTATAAGCAGGTGCAAGACATTTCTCTATAAAATCCTTAGCCTGTGGATCTTTCACCTTTGATAAACTAGCAGGTTTTACACCCTAAATAAACACCATAAGACGATAAAGAGGAAGCATGTGAATTAAAAAAACATAGGTTATATTGCTTACTGAGCACTTACAGAGGAAACTACTTTATGTAACTGGGCAATAGTTTTGAACTCACGGTAGGGATACTCGAACGTCATCATCTCCAGCATGCATAATCCAAAAGAGTATATATCAACCAATTCATTGTAGTTCTCGTCAAACATCTCTGGTGCCATGAACGAAGGAGTATCTGAAAAATCAAACTTGACATACTATTAGCATGATAGCATCCAATGTTAAAATGAAACATGCAAATTTATATTCATGATCCAAACTTAGTTAAAAAATTAGATTCTAATGACTTGGATACAATATTAAAACAATAGAGTAGTACCAATTATTCCATAAACACTCGGTTGTTCTATTACAGTAGCCAAGCTAAGATCTCCAATCTTGATCTTTCCATGATTACCATTAACGAATATGTTATCGCAGTTTAAATTCCTGTGTATAACAGGAGGGCTTTGACTGTGAAGATAATCCAACCCCAACAAGATCTGTCTAGCCCATCCTCTCACAACTTTCATATTGACTTTCCTATGTTTCTCTCGATACCTAAACAATCAACGATCCAAACCGTTATTTACCTGTCACACACACAATAATAAAAAAATCAAAAGGGACAAAATCAATGAAATTTAAAAGTTAAGGGATTATTACTGTCTCAAGGATCCAGATGTAAAAAGCTCTGTGATGATATTGACATGTGCCTTATCAAAGTCAACCCACCAGCTAAAGAACTTCATGATGTTTTCATGTTTTAAATTCTTCCGAAGACGCACTTCAGAATAAAATATTTCCAATAACACAGAAGATTCTAATATCCTTTTGATTGTAATCTGTTTCCATGCAACCTCTATGCCTTTCAATCGGTCAAATGCTCTGTATCTGTGATTATAAACCATGAAAGTATGAAACGTCAATACTAATTAACTGAAAAAATTGAAATAAAATAAAATGATAAAATAAAAAAGACAAACCATACTCGATTTTAAACATTCCATTACTAAGAACGTCATTGTACTAAAAAAAACAAAAAAAATTAATCAGCATAAAAAATAAAATAATATCACAATTAGAATTAAAAATTGAAATGTAATTAATATGAGATAAGAAAGTAAAAACAAAGAACCACATTGTAATATTGTACTAACAAAAATACAAAATATTTTGTAATCATCATTGAAAAAAAAAATTAAAATAACAACCTCACTGTATCAGCAATTAAGCATCAGAAATTTCAGAATTGAAAATTGAAATATAATTATAACGAGATAAAAAAAATGTAAAAACTAATGGGTAATAAAGAATGATTTTTTATTGTTTTATTGTTAAAAAGAAAGAAGCAGATAACGTCACCGTACACGAACAAATCGTCCAGTAGGATCGATTTCAACTACATCTTCATCCTCATCTTCATTCAACGTATTAGATGTCTCTAAAACATTCATTTTTACCCTCTTTTTTTTTAGTTGCACCCAGAAAAAACTATCCAAAAAGAGTATAAAGACGAAGAAGAACAAAAAGATTTTAATTTTAAGAACTCGGAATACAAATAACGATTTCGAACAAGAAAACGTAGAATCGACGAGGAATTCGAATTGGAAATCAGATCTGGAAAGGAACAACGTCTTCGAAAGTTCCATCATGATCAAGAACGGCAGAAGTAATCTTTGTGGAATATGGTTGATTGAAGAAAATATATTGGGGAAAATAGGTAAACCTAAATAAGGGAGTGAAAACCTGATTGCTCGGTCGGCTCTTCTACCGTCCTCACAATCTTCAAGCATATCCATACCTAATTTGGTAAAACTTTTGTTGGTAAATTAAATAGAACCCATCTCAAATTATTATTATTACCAAAAGATCCGTACCAAAATCGTTTAAACTTAAAACACTCAATGGGTAATTTATAACAAAACACTCAAGAAAAATATGATCATCGTAACAAACCCGGATAAAATCTCGTTTATATAAACAGACGCAAAAGTTGCGTTGACACCCCTTTTGTTATTTTAATCGTTATATAAATAAAGTAATTCGATCGGTAATTTATAACAAAACCCTATTAAAATCTCGTTTATATAAACAGCCATAAAAGTTGCGTTGAAACCCCTTTTGTTATAAATATATTACTAAAAAACATCAAATCATTGTCGTTTTCCTCTCTCTCTCTCTCTCCTGTCGTGCTAACGACCAACAAACTAACTGACGTGGTAACCTCAATGAAAAACCGAACGTGATCCACAAATGCTTCTCTTCCTTGGTACTGCTGCCGACTGTTATTCCGATCTTCTTCGTTTTACCCGACTCCCTCCTCTAGCTGTTACAATTAATGGCGGAAGAGAAGATGCCAGCAGGGGGACCATCGGGCTGCAGTTTGAAACACATCTACGGCAGCTTCTTCCGTCGTCGCGCTCCACGCGTTCGACGCTCTGTATCGTCTACTTCTGTCAACATCCCCATTGATGGCACTGCTCGACCGACAACGAAACGCAGAAGCTACTCCGATGTGAGCTCTCGTAACGCCGTTACCAAAGCCAACCTCGACTACACACCAATACCGGAAGAAGGTGAGCGTCCGTTACCGGTAGTTCCGGTGGTGGTAAAGCAGATAGTTTCATCGAAACCTATTCAAAATCAAAATGGCACTAACAAAAGCAAAGTTAACCGACCGCAACAACCTCGGAAGGCGGCAGTACAAAATGGCACCGGAATAAGCTTTGACCTCGATTCGTTTGTGTCCGACCCCCAACGTACCAACGGCGGTGGTAAATTCGTTCGGGCTTCTTCCAGCAATGTCATGCTTTTCGGGGAATTGGGCAATCTCGGCGGAGGCAGACGACAGAGTGGTGGGAACAATTATTTAACAACACCAACACCACCAACACCAAAACCAAAACCATCAAGACCAGAATCCTTAAATCAAAAGCCTACGTTGTGTCGAGCGCTTTCGAAGCGATATACGGCGGATGAATTGAAGGAGAAGGGCAATGAAGAGTATCGAAATGGGAAATACACTGAGGCTTTGATGTTCTACGAACAAGCCATAAATACCAATCCGACAAAAGCGTCGTATTACAGCAATAAAGCAGCGGCTCTCACCGGCCTTGGCCAGCTTCTCGACGCTGTGGATCAGTGTAAAGAAGCTATAAGAATCGAACCTTCGTATAGAAAAGCACATTGTCGGATTGGTACTCTTTACCTTCGGTGAGCTTGTGAGTTTAAGCTTCATATATAACTTTCGATGTCAGACTATGTGTTTTTTCTCATTGATCATATTCAGATTGGGAGATGGTGAGAGAGCATTGAAGCATTACGAACATACTGGAGACGAATGTGATTTAAAGAATGCCCAAAATCTAAAAACCCATATGATCAACTACCAAGATGCTCGGAAGCTTAAAGATTGGACAACTATGCTCAAGGAATCTGAATTAGCCATTTCGTCTGGAGCTGACTCTGCTCCTCAGGCAAATCCTTAACAATTCCTATAAATCTTTACTTAAAACTTACATCCATTATGACTTCTTACCAGGTTTATGCGGCAAAAATGGAAGCGCTTTTGAGGCTTCAGAGATACCACGAAGCAGAAATTACTCTAATTGACTCACCCACATTTCAAACCGAAGAATCCACCAAGTTCTTCGGTCCTTGTACCAATTCTTATATCCTCACCGTTTGTTCTGAAATTTACATGTCAACAGGAAGGTCAGAAATCACATCACTGTTGCTATCCAATATTGTAGCTCAGTAGATATTACTTCTCTGCTATTGCTGCTATCTACTATTATAACTATATTTCAGTTATAATATGAAAGGTTTGACGATGCAATAAGAGAATCCAAAATGGCAACCCAGATCGATCCAGGGAGTAGAGATGCAAGTAGAGTGGCACGAAACTGTAAAACTGTAGCGCTGGCTCGATCCAAAGGGAATGAGTTGTTCAAAGCATCCAAGTTTGCCGAGGCAAGTAGAGCTTATGAGGATGGACTGGATTGCGATTCTAACAATTCAGTTCTCCTCTTTAACCGATCAGCTTGCCGGATGATGCTCTTTGAATGGGTGAAAACCATTGAAGATTGCACCAAAGCTCTGAATCTACGCCCTTCTTACACCAAAGCTCGAGAGCGACGAGCAATTTGCTACACAAAGGTAAGAAACTAAGAAAAGTCATTTTAATCTGTAAATATATACATAAATGGATTCAACTGTCAAAACATTTCTTCCCCACCCAGGTCAAGAATTGGGATGCGGCTATTAAAGATTATCGACTATTGATGGAAAAGTGTCCAAGTAAAGAATATGAAAAAGCCATTGCTGACTCTCAAAATCAACTCAACAAGCTAAGAGATGAAGACGCCAGTGTAAAAGATAATGATGATGGAATAGTTTCAATTTGGAGTGACGATCAATTCACTTCCCTGATCAAATCCACTGGTAAGTAAATCCTGTAATCCAATTTCTTCTTGTCTGCATCTGAAGTGGGCTTTGCCTAATCACGAGGTCAAAACAGGTACACTTGTGGTTCTTTTCTACGACGACAATTCTAGTGAAGGTAATGAGATGACACAATTCATGAAGAAGCTGAACACAAGATATCCATCTGTTACCTTCGCCAAGGTATGACTGATTATTGTATCAAGTATGATCAACTCCTCCTGTGGGCACAAATAACTATGAATTGATTAAACAAGAATTTATAATGGATGATGAACAGGTGGATATAGAAGAATTCCCTGACATTGTAAAACCTGAAGAAGTTTGTTCCATTCCAACATTGAAAATATACAAAAATGGTTCATGGCTGAAAGACATGGATGATTCTGACTGGGATGGATTGGAGAGAAACATCAAGAGTCATGGCAGTTAAAATAAAAACTCAAATTCTACATCTCTCCTTTTTTTCTTAAACTGTGGTATTTTTTGTGGAGGGGCAGAGCAATTGGGCAAACATAATAGGAAGTTGTGGTACGTTTGTATTATTTTTCTGTAAGCCCCTCCACCATCAATTCATTGTCTAAAACCATGTATATTTGTATATTTCTATTTCTGATTTCAGGATTCAGTTTAAATGATTGGTGTGCAAAAATATAATAAAGAAATAACTACAGTTACATTGGACAAAAATAAAGAAAATATTAAAGAACATACATATCACTATATCAGCAGTCTTGTTGTCACTTGGATAATGGATAGTCATTTTGATTTTTGACAGGATTAATAAACCTGAAACCATTACTTCTTATTACATGGGATGAAACATGTAGACTCCCTTATCCTTGTGTTGCGTCATCACAAGGATATCTTGCTGAGCCACCTAACAATTTTTAAAAAGAAGATCAGTATTTAGCACAAAGCATCAAAGGAAATGATTATATATACAACAAACTAACGCATCAGCAGCAAAGTCAAATATTTAGAATTTTGGAGATTAAATTGCCAAAAGATATAATTTATCATAAACTAAAAACTCAGTGATACATAAATTTATCATGAACAATCACAACTTTTTTTCTTTGAAAATATTTTCACAACTGCATCACCTGGAAATAATACAGTTTCAAAATTAAAATGGACATTTTGGATGATCGATGTTCATTGCAAAGAAAGATGACTTGGTTGCAATCCAAACTAAAAAGTAAAAACACCTAGTGCCTTCAACACAACACCAATAAAAATATGACTCTAACTCTGATGGAACTACATTAGTAATGTGAAATTCTAGCTTGTATTAACTATTAACCAGTAAAGGGTACCTGATTCTTCAGAAGTGTCTAAGACATTCTTAGACGTTTTGGAACCATTCATATTCACATGGAAACAATCGGTTTTGTTATTATTCAAAGTTTTTCTCGGTTCGTGTTTCTTTCTGCAATGGTACTTAATTTGATATCGACGATCTGGTGATGTATTAAGTTTCTTTCTGCAGTAATACTTCTTTTGATATCGATGATTTTCTTGTGCTGTAGTGGAATCTTCTCCAGCACCATGAACCAACACATCCAATCCCTGAGAGGAAGACAATGCAGTACCATTGATGTCATTATCTCCTTGCAAATGCACCACATTTATAGGCATTGGCTTCTTATGTTTTTCCAAAGAATTAACATTACCCAAAGATTCGTTGGAACCACAACCAACATTCTCCTCCAAATGTTGGGATTCATTCGCATTGACACCAATCACACCATCATCGCAGCTACCAACTTCCAAAGCACTTATTCCCAATTCTGAAGAACAATTAACTGCAAGTGGTTTCTTCTTGGATGTTTCCTCCACGTCTATCTTGTTTAGGATGGCAAGAGATTTTGCAACCCTAGAAGCAACTGCCTCTTTACCACCATAACTAACATGATTAAATACACTGAAATACTCCGGCAAAGAGCAACAATCCACACATTTAAAAGAACACGGATCAAGATCCAATGGCGTCACAAACCCCCGTTGATTCGGAATGCATGTCAAGTGAACACGGCAAAAACAATCTAGGCAATCAAAAAATATATTATTTTCAGAATCGGCGAGAAATGAGAAACAATAGGAGCATATCTTGGCGGATTGGACCAATTCAAGGCAATCCGAGCAAAGGAAGACAACACGCCATTCACTATGGAGAGGATGGAGGGACTCATTCCTTCCCTTGTCCGGTAATCGTAGACCGCAACCATGGCAAATGGACATGTTTGGGAGGTCTCGGGTCTTCCTTCTGCCTTGGTTAGCATTTTGAGAGAGTAAAGAACTGATGGACGGAAGTGAGCGTTTTCGAAGGATGATTGGGGAAAAAGATTCTGGCTTCTGCACGATATTCTCCTCCGCAACTTCATCGTTTTCTACCATCGCTAAGTTGTTATTTTCTTCCGCCAAGGGGATGATTTCTAATTCTACGATTAGGGTTAACTGTTTAGGGCTATAGAAGCCTAGGTCTGATAACTCCAGGATTTTTTTTAAGCATTCAAACATTCAAATTGCATTTTAAATTTGGGAAGATGGTAACACAGCAAAACTCCTTGATGGTACAAGTGAAACTTTCTCTCTAATTTTCGTCTCCCTCCCTTATGATCAAGGGAGAGTATTTATATTACTATAGTCGGGCCTCCTGACTCACGGTCCGTTTCGACCATTATGGTTCAATTACTGGGTCATAGTACCAACAGGAACCAAATTAACAGTTCTTAACCTGTAAGATTATCTATATATAGATGAGGTTCGATAAAGTTCAATTGGAATTAATGAATTTCATGTAAGGTGATGCCAAAGTTTCAAACTTGACAATGTATCAATTAGTAAACAAATTGAAATTCTAACTCAAACTTCAAATCTAAATCTTCCTAATTCTCACCCAATCAAGCCCAAATATAAAATCCGAACAAAAAAATTCAGACAATAAGTCAGTAAATCTGAATACTCTCCTTTGAATCAAAATGACTTGTGATGGTGGTTTAAATCTATCATAAGAAAGATTAATTCAAAGGAGATAAAGTAGTATAGGATTTAATCCTAAGTCCTAACACAAATAATGAGAATTTCACCATTGAAGCAATTTTTGACAATATTGTTAACAATTGTTAATAAGATTAGTTGTAAATTGTAATGGCTATACTGATTGCCAATATCCTGGTAAGTTAGTAACTAATACAGTAGTAAATAATAATTACCTCAGAGTATTTCATCCAAAAAGAGCATTGATAGTTCTAAGTTCTAACTAAAAAACTACCTGATGTACATCACTGGATATTTCATCCAAAAAGAACCTGAATAGTTCATCTTTAAGCTGTAGACGTGTGCGTATTAACATTAGGAAAAAGATTAATGAAACAAACACATGTTATTTATATTGGATGAGAATGGAGGGGAAAAAATCTCGATGAAGACCTCAAATGTAAGCAAGCTTCAAATTCTATTCAGCAAGGGACAAAGCAAGTCAGCAGCTTTTGTTAGTGCACTGAAATTCTATTCCTGCTTTTGGTCTTTTGGATATAATAATAATAATTTCATTGCCATCATCCCATACACAGTTCACAGAACGTTCTTTCTTGCAACAAAATCCACGGGAAAGGAAGAAAGGCTGGAAAATGAAGAAGATTATATACACCAAATTATCATCTCTGTACCTGTGGAATGTTACCTTCTGCAATGTATCTTTTCATTTGCGTCTCTTTTTTTGTCTTAAGGTTCTTTTATTTATTTGCTGTTGTTTCTCAACTGTCACCTACAATATACAATGCAATAAATACGATAGTGTCAAAGCATGACTAAATAAACTGAGATCTAATAAGAAATAACATTGTGTTGGAGGTTAAATACAAAGTTGTGAGGTTTCACAAGAACCTGCTGCAAAAAATCCTCAAATTCAGATGTTAACTTTGAGAAAGGAGGGCGTTCTGAAGGAATTGCTTTCCAGCATCTCTGCATCAAGTCTCCAAGTCTCGGATGCACATATTCTGGAACCGATGGCCGTAAGCCCTGTAACAAAAGTGCAAATAACTCGACAAAATTTAATTCAGTTTTTCAGCTTTAATTAATTGAGCATGAGATGCCAAAAACACAATACTTGATAGAACAATGCAAACGCTACAAGGATATAAGATACCTGACACGATTCTATTAAAATGAAGAATAAAAACTAAACCTCAACTACAATGAAATATAAACTTATAAAGACCTGTTATAACTTGCAATCACTACAGTGGGTAATTAATAAAGTAGAAAATAACACAGCTGTATTGTCAGATTGTAATTGAACTAGTGAAGATTGAAGAATTACAAAAGGAAAACCAGAGCACAACTTCTAAATATTAAATAAAGCAGTCGATCATTTCCATTCTACAAGTATTATTATCATCATACAAAGGAAACATATAGAGGCTGCTTTTCATATACAAACATATAGAGGCTGCTTTCCATATACAAACATATAGAAGCATTTCCAGATGATTTATGATTTTGTAGAAAGATTCTAGACTTCTAGTTTTACTAAAAAATAGATTTTTCCGAGATGATATATTTAATGATTTACTTATAGAATAACCAACCTGTCTCACTCCTATTGCAGCTTGCACTGGAGTCATGGTATCATAAGGAACCTACATGTAAAAAAAAGTTAATTAATGATACAACATAAGTCTGCTATTCAAAATTGACTTGGCAAGAAAATATTTTAAAATTTATATTCAGAATGTACCTTGGACGTTGCAAGCTCCCAAAGTACAATAGCAAAACTGAAGACATCAGCTCTCTCATCATAAGGTTGATGATTTATAACCTTGGTATAAATGCAAAATTGTAAATAAATTTAGAAAAAACAAGTACAAGATAGCAGATCTAGAAATGTTTCAAGAATGATTTCAAAGTGACACTGACACTAATAATCAAAATTTATTTATTCATGTTTTTTGTGAACAGTTTGTGTATTTACATTGATCTTCTAGCCTGGTGTATTTTATAAATTCTTTTATGCTAGATTGTTATTCTTAAGAAGTGTGAAATTATCTCACTGAGATATGTGTTTATTGGGATGTGTGGATATGTGGTCAAGATTAAATGATCCAATATGATCTTATAAATGAAGATCTCACATGAAGTGTGATGAATGTCATTTCTCGGCAGTTTGAATGAGTTGGGGAACTTCTGGAGGTTGAACTAACAGCTCGGGAGCTTTGGAAGTATGCCATATTCCTTGAAGTTCATATCTTGTCAGAGTATGTGCTCCCCTTTTCGAAAAGGTCTCCCACTTCTATTTATAGACTTAACTGGAGGCACAACAATCATTTTCCTTTAACAACCTTCCATTAGGCATAAATGACATTCT
Source organism: Zostera marina (assembly GCA_001185155.1). Classification (NCBI taxonomy): domain Eukaryota; kingdom Viridiplantae; phylum Streptophyta; class Magnoliopsida; order Alismatales; family Zosteraceae; genus Zostera; species Zostera marina. The sequence goes on along the minus strand of LFYR01000569.1, from coordinate 229,772 downwards.
TGGGTAATCAACGACTCTTCTTGTGCTCAAATGCTCAATTAGTCTTTCTAGGAGGAGATGAAGTAGATCTCTTCCCACAGTCGACCTACTACGGTCATCGACTGTTGTATGGGGAGTAGACCTACTTAGGTCATCAACTGATGAGGGAGGGTAATAGATCTACTGCATGGTCGACTACTGATGGGTAGACCTCTTATTGTATTCCAAGCTACCAGGGTTCGAGCACCTTTTCCAATGATAAACCTAGTGTTTTGACAATAAGGTTCCTATATAGGTACTTTGGACTTGTATTATCAATATCCCCCTTCCCCGATCATCCGCAGGCGAAAAATACCATGCAATTTGACAATAAGATTCGTATACAGGTCCATGTATCATCAAATATTTAAAATGTTCTCTACCTTTTTATATCATGGATACAAATCAGGAAAAGAAGAAAACTGTCACTCGTTAGATAAAAAGCGATTAGTTCTTAAGAAAATCAATGAGATTATGAGAATACAGTTTGCCTGGTCGTATATTGTGGTTTATTTATCTTTATTCTTATTTTTACAAATAGCCCTCTCATTTTTCATAGTAAATAGTTGGTATTATACAAATCAAACGCTGCTCATGACAGTAGAATAACCTTAAATAAGTCAAAAGAAACATAAAAAAAACCTCGGGTGCCATCCATCTGTATGTTCCAGTTTCAGCTGTCATAATTCCTTCATGATTTTGAAACCGAGCAACACCAAAGTCTGCTACCTTAACAACCTAGAGAAAACTCATTTGATAGATGGAAATTAGCAAATAATATTCAATTGATTAAATGCCATATCCATAAAAGAAAATGTGCTAACAAAGGAATATTCTTGTTAACGATTGTGCAACACTATAATGAATGATTTTTTTGTCATGTACATACTACGCTTGTATTTATTGGCTTCTAAAACCAATAAACAAGTACATATGACACATCACAACATCTTAACTAGAGTAAATAGTGGCTTCTCAAATGCAATTTTCCAAACAGTATTTTTTTTTTTTTAAGAAATTAAAACTTTCATTACAGAATAATATAGGGAAATGCAAGTACAGTAAATATAAAAACATTGTCTATCTCTTATGCAGCTATGACCCTGACTAACTGGCCAAGGATTGAAGCCTCAAGAGGTTGGACTCCCATGAGCGTATAGCTTGTATTTCAATCTGTGAAAGATTGTGCTTCTTATAGGATGTAGAATCATATGCAATGCTCACATCCTTTATAATTTCTCTGCTGACAATTTCTGGGGGTCTTAGGGTGTGTTGTTTTAATCTCCTGTTCCTTTCACACCATATGTGCCAGGAAAGAGATGCTAGCATAGTCCAGTGTACCCCCCAACAACTGGACTTGTGGGTGAATTTTTGTATTGTTTCCATAATATTTCCTATCCTAATATCTATTACGGGAGATGGGGGATTTTGCCCCCTAAGTGTCCAAACAACATTATTAAGACAGTTAGTGGTCTCTAGCAATAGGGATCTAGTGTAATGGCAGTTAAAGTATAGGTGTTGTAATGTTTCTTCCTCATCTCCATATAGTGGACAGGACGTATTACCCTCCATGCAGTCTAGTTAAAGTGTTCAGACTCTTGACCTTAATTCTCCACAACAACATAGAGAATTTAGGAGGCTTTTTGGCCCAGATCCCTAGATTTATCTCTTGTAAGATGCCTTTGGGCCTTAATGTTTTTGAGTGTTAATCCAAACAGTATATTGCTTCTGAATAGTAAGTGATATTTGTCATCTGGACATAATAATATAATATAAAGCAAATTAGTATGGGTTAATGTGGAAGAGAAGATTCCTAAATTAAGATAGGGCATTTGATAATGAATTGCACTATTAAAGCACATTTCACTACTGTGCAAAAAATGCAAACACCCAGTCTTGAATTAAGAACCATTCAGAAGTTATTCTTAATATGACATGATGTTTAAATTATCATACAGTGTCTATGATTTAACAAATAAAGATCCAGAAATTGGTAGATAAATATTTTTTTGATGAAATAGATAAATATTTATATATGTAGGATTCTATACATATATATGTAATAGGTCATAATAACTTCATAGGTGTAATCATTATTGATTTAATTTTTGGGGATATGATTTAAATTAATAGTTAAATGATTGTTTTACTTTTTATTAATTTAAATCAATTAATTGAATTATTATTCTTTATTTTATAAATTTTAGATCATAAACTTAAGATTTTTTATGCATTGGATTTAATAGTCAAAATGTAATTTTGGCATAGTTTTGAAAGCACCGCTTAAAGCGCGCTAAAGTTCCAAAGCTCTTTTGGAGGAGCGCTTTTCTTAGAGCGGGTAATCGGACAGGTTCGGGTAAAGATCCTCCCAATTACACCAATTCTTTAGTTTTTTTACCTATTCTACCCCTCTATTCTAACTTAAATTAAAAACTCTTACCCCACCATCAGATTTAAGTTGGATTTAATTGTAGTTGGATTTAATTTTAGTAGTATGAATTAAATCTTTAATGTTCTATTGCATGTGATTTTATACTTTTATAAGGTATTTTTAATTTTCTATAGGTTTTATATGTATTTTTACAAGATATTACTAAAATACCCTAGCACTTTAAAGCGCGCTTAAAGCTCCTAAAGTGAAAAGGCTCTTTCTGAAAAGTGGAAGCGCTTTTCGCTTTTTTGAATTATGAATTTTGGCACTATGCACAAGATTTAAAAATCGTTAGACAGAGATATTTGACAATTGGCATGATTAGGATACAAGCTTAGAACAAAAAAACATAATGTTTCATTCACTAAAACATGATCCTAGATTCCATCACTAAATCAAGGTTGTTCATCACTAAAACATGATCCTAGATTCCATTTCAATGGCATTAGTTTCATTATTTGACTTAATGTTTGTTGTTATTACATTGTAACACCCTACCAATTAAAGTAGTTATTTATTCGTAGAAAATATGGTTTGAGTCATTACAGAATGTAGAGTCAAAATTTCTAAATGATGATAGATCAGTGAAATCTAACAAATATAAGAGAGCAAAAAAACACTTACTCCATTTTTATGCATCAAGAGGTTAGCTGTCTTTAAATCTCTATGAATTATTCCTTTTTCATGCAAATACTCCATTCCTTTACAGACATCAAGAGCAATTTTCAGCAACATTGGAAGCTCCAGTAAATTCTGATTCTTATGCAGAAAATCATAGACACTCCCACTAGACATATACTCTGCGGGAAAAAGTATGAGAAACTGTAAATTGACCACTGTATGTTTGTATTTCTTGACTATTCTGGTATTACTTACAAGTTAACTTCTAATATCGCGAGGTTTCAATTGTATAGATGTCTAGATATAGATATTCAACAACTTTTATGCAATCAATTATAATAGAATGCATTTCAAAAGGGTGGGGGAAAGATATACCTGTCACGAGGCACAATCGTGGCTTTGTGCATGCACCAATAAAGCATACAACATTTCGATGTTCAATATTCCTGATATCATTAAGCAATAAAAAACATTTATTAGCTTCAGATCTTCATATGAAATCAATATTTAATACAAGAAGAAAAAAGTATAATGTTGATTTAATATCATCATAAGTTTATAACAGAAAATATTTAACAGATGATTAACTGTAGAGTTAAGATTTTAGATATTCTATTCTACCAGCTTAATCTGAAAGAAAATAATCAAAGATAGTTCATTGCAACAATATAATCTACGAATTACCTTAATATATTAACCTCATCAGCAAATTCTACCTCTACTGAATGGGTTAGATGCTCAAACTTAAGAATTTTAATGGCAACTTCCTGGCCCTGATAAAGACCATGATATCTGTAAAAAATAAAGCATACGATTCTACATAAAAATGACAATGAAATGAAAAGAAACATTATAACTAAATTTTGATTCCAAACATACAGATCTCCACAAGATCCAGAGCCAATTTTCTCTCCCTTTTCCACTAATTGCATGTCAATTTCCCAATCAGCAAGATACGTTTGAATTGCCAGATCTCTCCCTAATTCCAATCTGGATGATCTAGACAGAGATTCCTATATTTTTAAAAATAATTAAAAAACTATACAGATCTTGTTTTCACACATTCTACATAGCTAAGCACAGGGTTATAAGATATAGAAATGTAGTAAATATATTATGTGTTGCTTTTCTGAAAAAAATGAATTCAATTTTGCAACGTGCAATGAATTTATTTATCGATTCGCCTAAAATCTCAAATAGAATTGATATGATTTAACATTAAAATGCACCTCAGTTTTATCGATCGCCAATTGTAGTTCTTTAGATAGTTCATCTGTGCTCTAAACACAAGAGCAAAGTTAGAAATGGGTGTGAAAGAAATATGAATACCAGTCTGTGATAAACAGACCATAGATAAGTTTAGTTTATGGTTATAGCCTATCTTAAAAGAGCCCACCTCAGTAAACCAACCATCCACAGAAAATACATCCAACGAGAATCCATCATTTGTAGAAAAAACATGTGCTTCTTGAATGTTTAACCCTACGTCGGAGAGCAGAGTGGACAACTAGAACAAAATAAATAAATAAATTGGGACCATCCACTTCAACTTATTGAGGAGGAAATGGAAAATAAAGGTATTAAAAAATGCATTAAGTTTACTTCAAAGTTCAAACATCAAAGTACATTTTTTTCTCTAATACAAGTATGTCAGCTTGAAGCTTTGAAAATATATATTCTAATTTCTGAAATTCTCAAAGTTGGAGAACAACTAATCTAGAAGATTGATTTTGTACTATTACACTGAGTCCTGACAAAAGATTAAGCTACATACCTGGCTAAGAAGCTTAGGTCTATCTCGGGTAGAGAATGTTATTTTATGAACTGGACCAAATGAGGTACCCGACCTGCAAGGTACAATCATGTAATACATGGGATTTAAAAGAATAAATGAAGCGCAATGTCTACATAGCTAAACATATTGGTTACGAGTACCACAAAATCTCGACTGTGTTAGCTAGCATGTAAGTGTTAAATTAAATTTTCCCCTTAAAACGCTCACCCCATTACCCCAACAGTGATCATTGCAGATTATGAATAATGTCTTTTTGTGTCCTGTACTTCCTATTGGTCATATAATTTACCTTCTAGAAGGATTATCCACTGCAAATTTTCCATTACCAATGAGCTCGGCATCCTTTCTTTCATCCGGATTCAAATCTTCAACCTTTGAGGAAAATTTAAACCAAATTTTAACAGTTTCCATTTTGAGATGGGAGATAAAGTACTGATTTTATAAAAAATTAAAGGTAAGCCTCTACTCTTTGATTCATGTGATGGTTTATAACTTTTCCATTTGCACCAAAAAGAACATTTAATCTTTATTTGAGAGGAACTTTATGGCAATTACTCAATCAAACTAAAATCAGCAATTCAGTAATAATGCCTTGAATGAATAAATAAACTGAATAACCAATCCAAATTGATAAACCCTGATAATATAACAAAAACATAAAAAATACAAAGGCTCACAGTCCTACTTTAATTAAGTGATTAACAAGGCTTTCTCATTGACTATTTTAATAACTATAAAAAAAATTCCTTCACAACTTCACTGATGCATATGATTAAAGTATTAAACCAACTTTAAACTATTTTTTCTTAATATATTAAAGAAATTTGATTTTCTAAATTTGGCATGAGGGTGATGAAAAAAAGGGAGGGTTCCATCTCATTTGGGAAAGATTCTAGCTAAAACAATCAATACACACCTTTAAAAGACGAGCATTGAAGCTAGGTCGTTTGTTAGAGTCCTTTGCCTTTGCAAGAAGACCTTTATGCACTACAATATCTTCTATTCTGTCAATCCCCATCACGTCCATTGCATAACTGGGAAACAAAAATAAGATACTATGTGAAAGATTAGTTTACAAGCATATCTACTACAAATATGTCTGGATATATAAAAAAACATAATGTGAACAATTCATGGTTAGTGATCCAAATCGTGCAAGCACAAAAGAGTGTAAAATGTAAAAACTGTTGTTTGTAGTAGTACAAGGATTGATATGATTAAAAAGAAAAAAATATCAAAGCAAAAATAATAATAAAACAGTACATTTCAGGCAGACAATCTCTTGACAACAGTGCATTTATATGATTAATACAACAGTGCTCTTGAGTTTTGACAAGTGACAACAGACTACTATCAATCTTAAAAGACAACCTAAACTCAAATCCAGTGTAAAACATCTCAATAGTCAAGACTCAAGACAGTAGTGGAAAGCCACTAAGAAATATGCTCGATTATGGAAAAATATCCAATAATTGAATGTGCTAGTCACATTACCATCTGTTCGAAATTTAAATCTGTTGGCAAAGACAATGAAACATGTTTCGCAACAATTTACCATCGCAAATACCGAAGAAACATTAACAGTTATGGCCAATAGATTTAACAAAACAAATCAACACACCGACGATTCAAAAATCTTCTGAAAAGCACAAAGACACACAAAAAAAGTGTACGCGTGTGTATTAATTAATTAAACTACACACACATACCTGAGGGGAAACCGATTGAGATGAGCATCAAGCTCGTATCTGAAGTTTGGATTACACATAGCCTCTTCGTTCTTGATCTCCAAAAGTCTGGCGTAAATTTCGTCTCTTATTCTTACCGTATCAGCCGCTCCCAATCCCTGCAACGGCTGCTGCGCTTGGCACGGCGGAGATGAACTCTCTCCCTCTCCCTCCAACATCGACCAATCCATCTCCTTCTTAACTCACCTCACTCATGCTCCACGCCTCAGAATCGTTCGATCCAACACCACCTCGCCATTCTAGGGTTTTGACACCGGAACAATAAATTGCTTCAGAGGAGTGGTGATATACAGAGAGAGAAAGTGAGAGGGATGGAGGGAATCTTTGACGGTTGGGAGAATCTGTGGTATGATGCGAGTGAAGAAAATATAGAAGGTGGATGAGGGTAATAAAGTCTTTTTCTCGAACGGCAGACAATTCCGTAAATGTGGAGAATAAATTGAATAATGCTACTGTAAATAAATAAAAAAACACATGCTGGATAACTGGATTATGAACAAAATCTGGATAAGCGTGGAAAAATTTATAAAACATCCTCGTCTTTTTCTTAAATAACAATAAACTATTCAATTATTTCGGCACTTCCATTTAATAAAGCAAATAAGAAAGACGTTGGTCAATTGATAATCTGAAATATTGGCCAGAATCTTGGAATATGTCTATGTAAATTATAGAAATAACTCTGTCATTCTCTGTAATTTCAAACTATTTTATTTTTAATTCCTAAAACAAATCTTGAAATACAATTTTTGAAAGAAAAAAAAATAGAATCTATGATTCATGACAAATTGACAACCCAGATTTGGGATATGTATTGACTGCATCTAAGATTAAGATGAATGTTATTATCAGAAAAGATTCTGGCGAGATATCATTCATTAAAAACTTTGAACTGCATCAGAGATAGAGTCAATATCCAATAGGCATATGTCATCATCTATCTATCTATCTATACTCCTCTTCCTATACATGGAGCATGGAAAGAAAGAATCTGAGTATCTGACAAAACTATTTTTTTAATTCTTATAAAAAGACATCCACTATAAATTCCCAACTTGAAGCAAACCATGAACTGTGATTAACAATGATGAAGTACAAATGATATGTGTGTGAGGTCACAGCCTCAGTGTAAATTGGCAAAACTTTTAAAAGTGGAGATTTATATACCACTTTCTTCCCTCATTCCACTCAATTCATGACTTCATACACTCGTCACACACTGCAAATTATGAATCTTCTTTTGGTTTTAGGTGGAGAGCCAACTATGGATAGCTGACCAATCATTAGAACTTTAGAAGGTAGAAGAAATCCATCCACTCCCAACTCTGAATATGGATAATGGTATTATAAGTAGAAACTCCAATACTACCTTCTCCAATTTTAGAATTCTCCACTCCAATAGCTCAGAGTTTAAAAAAAAATAACAGTTTCCGTCAATTCAACAGAATCACCCCACATTTTATGCCATTCTGGTGTTTGCTAGCTATCTTGTTAAGATTTTACCTCAAAAGTCAAAACACTAGAAACAGACCAATTCAAGATATTTGCAAGTTCAAGCTCCATCATTCACCAGAACCTGATAATAAAAGGAACATATTAGCATAAGAGGAATACTCAAGAGTCAGGATTAGATATAACAAAGCATCTTGTATCCTGCTGTAACCACTGATAGGGATGTGTGGGCACATGCATCTCTCAAAGAGAATATATGAACCAGATCAACAACTAATTGAGTTTACAAGATACCATTAATTGGGTAACATTGACGTCTTAAGTATGTTTGGTAAAGATTTTAAGATTATCAGATTTGATTTCCAGGAGTCCAGATTTTACAAAATTTATAACCAAATAAGTTTTCTACTTATTTTTTTGGAATCTAGATTTTAAAATCTTACCGAACAAAAAATGAACTACGTCACAGAATCAAACAAAAGGTGAACTATACCCCAACCATCTTTACCACATAAAATTCAATATCTTATGTATGTTTGGTAAGGATTTTGAAACCAAATAAGTTTTTTACTTTTTTTGGAATCTAGATTTTAAAATCTTACCAAACAAAAGGTGAACTACATCATACTACCAAACAAAGAGTGAATTATACAAGTAAACCCCAACCATCTTTACCAAACAAAATTTGACGCCTTAGGTATATTTATTTGGTAAAGATTTTGAAATTATCAGATTTGATTTCCAGAAATCCAGATTTTACAAAATTTATAACCAAATAAGTTTTTACTTTTTTTGAAATCAAGATTTTAAAATCCTACACCACACAACAAAACAAAGAGTGAACTCTACCCCAACCATCTTTAAATCCTACAATCACCTTCCTTCTCCTCCTCTTATTCTTCCTCCCTCCATCCTCAATCCAAGATTTTAAATCGTTATATAGTTACCGATGTCTCTGATAGTCTGATTTAGCATTATATTCATCCTCAGAGTATTGAAATTTTATTAAAAGGTGATCAAATATGATACATGATCTGAGTAGTGTGTCTCAAGCTCGAAGGTAATTCAGAGGTTTAGGGGTTTAGCCTCCCTAAACAAGGTAAAAGACTTGGAAGACAAGAAATAGCTAATGGAATGGAGTGGGGGGGGGGGGATAAAAGAAATGAACAATGAAAAACACACCTGTATTGTCTTGCCTGTATTCATGGTATAGCAGTGAGTGAGGCATTGAAGGTGAAACCCCTGCAAATTCCATCTCCATAACCAGATATGTTTTCTACCCACCTCCACACACCACCATTGCCTTTTCCAACCACTTCACCCTTCTCCTCCTTCCACATTGCCATCTTCCCTGTCGCCTTCTTTCCAGCAAACCAAACCATTCCGTCCCCACCAAAAACCTTCATCTTATTACACCCACCAATGGCTCCCAATCCAAAACTTTCGTACATCTCCAGTGGCATCCTCCCAGCCTCATCCCACTCTAAACTACTTAAATCTAACCTCAGAATCAAAACCGTCGAAGACGGAGCATCCACGGCAAACGCTGATCTCAAACCTCCAATCATCAAAATCCTGTCATCCCCACTCCCTCTGATCAATCTCGGTCTCTTCAGTACGTTCTCCCACTGAGTCCTTTCCAATCGGTCCCACCCCAGAGGTCGACTCAGATCTGAGACTCTACAAAAGAACAACTTCCACTGACTCCGCCAATGCGACCCGATATCACATATTGCGTACACAGTGTTATCACCGATCAGAATCGGACTCCGGGGTTTCGAAGGAAGATTCAGGGAGAATTTCAACCACTGTTCGCGACCAACCGGGTTCTTAGAGTACAACAAAGCAGCGAGCTCAGATAATACAATCACATACCCACTAGGTCCCGCCAGAACGGTCCCGTGACGCGACCAAGCAGAACCTAGAGGGGGGAGAAGCCGATAGGATCTAGTGAGAGGATTGCATAAAACCAAGGTTTTTGTCTGTTTTGTAAGATCCGTGTCTGCCCAGATGCAGAGAAGAGAAGGGGTGGATGTGATGGGTGAGGAATACGGGAAAGGGAGGAAAGTGAGGGGGAAACGGAGCCACTGGTCGAGGCATGGATCAAAAGCGATGACAACAGTGGTGTCGGGAGGAGAAGAGTGGTACCGATGATAGCGAGGGTGACGAAGAGCGAGGAGTGGGAGAGAAGGGCGAAGAGCGATGAAAGACGGAGAAGAGAGGATGTGGAGGAAGAACTTAGAGATAGAACGGGAAGAAATCATCTGCCGGATGGAGAGTTTCGAGAAGATGTGATGGAGGATTTCCTCCGGTAGGTGTAGGATCGTCGTCGTCGACATAAACGGAGAACCGCCGTCGTCAACTTCATCCATTACGAGAAAAAGAAAAAAAGTCGCCCTTCCTGTATAACAAATTAACAGCTAACTACCGCCATCGGGCCTCGGCCGTGCTTTTGGGTTTTTTTCAAGTGTTTTTTACTGGGAAATTTATGGAATTTTATCCAATTTATTACGTAATCATTTCTGACCACAGAATAATTAAAGCGAAAAATGTAAATTTCACAAGTATTTGGGGTTTTGATTGTTAGTTCATTTTCGATGTCAGAAAAAGTCACGTGAAACTGAAACATCAAACTGGATCGATGACAAAATATGACGTAGAACCCTGTCCCACATAACATGGTCGAAACTTAAATCCTTCGCAATCTTTTTCACCGTCCGATCTAAGGTTGTTGAAAACGTGAGGACCATTGATTAATTTTCAACCACACAATCTAATTTCATGGCAACACGTGTCCAGCAGTTAATAGTTTTATAAATACATACCTATAGTTTCTTTTAATTACGTATAACTCTTTTTAGGGCAGGAAAATAATAATAATACAGGTAAAAAAATCAATCGCCGGAGATTTGTTCAGGCCGATTCGGAGTCAGAGGGCGAGAATGAGACTTCGTCATGCTATGGTATGTTCATCGAACAACAATAGGAGCATGGAGGCGCATTTGATTCTGAAAAATCACGGACTTGATGTGTCGTCTTACGGAACTGGAGCACACGTCAAGCTTCCTGGGCCTTCTCTAAGGGAACCTAATGTCTACGATTTTGGCACCCCATACCGGGTTATGTATGACGAACTCCGTCGCAAAGATCCCGATCTGTATCCTACATAACTGCAATGGGTTTTCATCTTCCAATCTATATGTGTGATGATCTAGGGTTTTTCTTTTAGTTTGATTTGCATTACCTTAAATCTCGTCAAACTTCAATTTCTGGATATCTATTCTCTTTCTATTTACTTGGAACCCTATTTTTTTTTATTCTCTGTGATTCTTTTAGATAATCAATCAATGAATCATCAAAAAAGACCGTTCTTTTTATTTGTGACCAATTTTCATTCTGTGATCTATTTGTAAACTGAGAAAAATTTCTTGTGTTTGTAAATCAGTATCATTTTTTTTACTTAACAATCACAACAGATACAGCAGGAATGGAATTTTGCCGATGCTTAAGAGAAATTTAGCTATAAAACCTGCCCCTCAACGCTGGCAAGATAATGCTAAAGATGGCTATTTCCATCTGGTCTTTTCATTTGAAGAAAGAGTTTTTGATATGATAATTGAAGGTTAGTTCGGTTTCTAATTGAATATTTTCTTGCATTTCAATACTCCATGGGTCTCATTGTGAATTTTGATTGCCAACTTATTTCTCCATTGTATAGCCATCTCATTTGATGAATGAAATTTCGATATCAAATAGGACGATCTCTTATTTTTATGATTTCTATTGTTTAGATTACATGTAGACAAGTGGTTATATCATGTGTTCTTGTTTGACTTATAAACTTGATTTAGAATCTTGCCATAAATATATGTAAAGGATAGTTTTCTGTATATGTAAAGGATAGTTTTCTGTATATGTAAAGGATAAATAGAAAGAAGAAAAATACAGCCTTGTGATGATCCCTCATAATATTGTTTTAACATATGCAGATCTTCAGAACAGAGATCAAAGTTTGATGAGAGCAGTGCTAGTCGTCAACATGGATGTCAAAGATAACCATGAAGAAGCTGCGGTTGGGGCCAAACTAGCATTAGATTTTTGTAAAGAGGTAGTTGTTAAAAGTTAAACCCCAAAACCTTGTTCATTCATCTTCATATATACTTATAGGTTTATACAAGACTATTGATTCATTTCAAAAATTTATGCACAGATTGAAGCAGTTGAATGTTGGGAAGATTCAATTGATGACATTGTTACTGCATTTGAGAAGCAACATAAGCGTAAGCTCATTTACAACATATCATTTTATTAGTTTGTTATCATTAACCACTAATCATGTAAATGTAACTATGTGTTGTATATGTTTTTGTGAAGCACAGAGACAGAACAAAAAATAACTATTTTAATTTCCAATCTGAATTATAAATACAAATTTGTTACATTATACAGCTAATAGTAAAATTGCACAACTAAAAGTCTAACAATCAAACATAGCAAAGGAGCCATAAAAAATACATGTGGCTAGGTTTAGATTTGCATATCAAAGAATAACGAACATATACTGTAAATCCATAGATGTTTGGGTTCTTGTTTCCTTACATGAACTCCATAGAATCCACTGGTGCTTGTCCGCCGCCACCACCATGCTGGTGCTGGTGCTGGTTCTGTTGTGGATATGGAAAGTAATTTTGTGGTATTTGGTGATGGACACCATTACCATTGCCATTGTTCAGTGCAGGGACTTGCCCAGTTGCTATTTTAAGCCGTTGCACTTCATCTCTCAATGCCTGGTTTAAAGCTTCTCGCAAATGAGCCTGCTGCTCCATTGCTTGCAGTCGCAATTTCAGCTCCTTATTCTCAGTGGTCAGTTCACTGGTGTCTCTCTGAATGCATGGTTAATTATGGTTTATTCTTAATTACTACTTACATAAGATTTTAGTACTTAATGAAATAAAGAGTCATACATACCTGCAGTAGTGTAAGCTGGGCACTTAGAGTGGTTGCTTCTGTCTGAAGTGTCTGCACTTTGCGCTCAAGTTCGCTCATGTACCGGATTTTTCTCTCTTTCGACCGCGCCGCCGACTGCCTGTTTGCAAGTATCCTGCAATTAAAGGGAGAAATTTAATTCAACACTGTATTTTTATAAGTAAATAGAAATCTAAGACTACAGTCTTAGATTCAATAGAGTATAGAAAAGAAACCTTTTGGCTCTTTTTGGATCCAGTAATGCAAGCTCTGCCAGCTTATCAGCAGCCATGGCTTTCTTAGTGTAATCCATCGGTTCGGGAGATTCTGCTTCGAACGGAGAATTCAATCCATCCATGGAACTACTATGTCTGTGTCTGATAGTATTCCCCATCCCTCCTCCTCCCTCTCCACTGCCACTTCCAGTGATCCCACCACCTTGTTCCGACAACCCCAATCCTTCGAACAACGCAGTGTCCACGGATAAGCTCCTTAGATGCGCTCCACTTGTCGGCCTTTCTGAACTCTTCCGCTTCCCCTTCTTCTCGGATTCTTTCACACACGCCACCTCCGCTGCTGAATTGGGAGGGAACAAGCCTCCAGAATTCGCACCGTTTTCGTCGGAAAGAGAGGAGAAGTCGATATCGGCGAGTGAGAAATCAGTGTCGGAGTCGAATAGGAAGTCTTCGGAAATACGAAGGAAATTCTCGGAGTGTGCCCGACGGTGGTATCCGCCACGTGCGGATGGTGGGGGTGTAGTGGAGTAGGAAATCGGATCATGCTTTAATCCGACGGCAGAAACAGAAGGAGAAGCTGTCGAGGAGTTTCCCCCGACGATCGTATTTCCGGATGACGGAAAACGACCGAATCGTGGATCGAAAGGGTTGGTTTGATCCATCGTTGTCAAGAAGAAACGCAGATGAAGAAGAAGGAAGAAAAAGAAGAAAGAGATTCGAGTGGAAAGACGAGAACGTGGTCGATGGAGTGATGGAGGTAAGTAGCATGTGGTCAGTATGGTGTTCTGCTCTGCAGGATCATTACAAACCTTATATGTTACCAAATTTACCATGCAATAATGCAAATTTTTTTTTTTTTAAACCTACATATATTCTATTCCCGCGTCTTTTACCACAGAGAAAGTTAGAATATTCTCTGCATATAATTAATATATTAAACGCGGGACATCACACCGTAGGACGCGGATTTGTAGGGCCCAGTTTAGGAATAGATTAGATAAATCGTCAATGTTAAGTCATCTATAAGTAAGCAATGAGGAAGCTTCCTCACTTGCTTTCTGCACCAGATGTTTTAAAGTATGACCTTATGTTCCTGTTGCTGACTTCCCGTAAACTAGGAAATTACTATTTAAGTCTTCTTATTTCAAACAACATTTTTTTTTATTTAATTTTTTGACTAATTGAACACATTTAAATAAAATTTTATTCAAATGAGATGTTTTTTCTTTAAAAATAGTTAAGATATGAAAAATCAAAGTTGTGATTTTAGATTATATTAAAATAGTTACATAAACACTCTCATTTTTACACTTTATTACACAAATAACCTATAAGATTATATCCATCGGGATTATTCAAACCTATATATATAAACACAACACACCCAATATGATTTACCGGTTATATTTCTATCTTAGATCTGAAGCTCATTCTCCTAATAGGAATCATTCACATCCTTCATTCTCAATCTTCAATCCTTACTTTCAAACTTCAATCCTTGCTGTTCATTCTCAGAATCGCTTCCGCAACGCTCTCACGATCTTCACCTTTCTGCTATCGTTGATCACTTACAGTAAAACTCAATCTACATATATACATATACGACAGAAATCAGATGCGGCAAACATTGTTTGCGCTATCTGTGCCAAACGTGGGGTGGTCGTTCGATCCGCGCAAGGATGTGGTAACCGTTCGTACATCTATGTATTATTTTTTTTAGTAATAAAATATATTATGTGGATGATAGTTCAGTAAATAAGTACTAGTACGTAGGTCGGTAGGTGCATGCTAGGATGTCATAGATATAAAATCTACTCATTAATGGCAGAGGGATTATGACCGAAATTTTTTGAAGCAAATCCCTGTTCCCTCTTCGGTCCCCTTCCCTAATCTTTTGTCTCATGTCTCTTGTCGATCGCATAGTTCATCTTATTTCGTTGTTCAAACCCTAGGTTGTGCTCTGTTTAGGTTGTTCATTTAGCAAGGGTTTCGATTAGTTTTTATTATTTTCCTAGTATTTTTTCGTTCTTCGTTTTTTCCAGAATCCATTTGGGTTTAGTGTCGGTTGTTGAAGTGCTTGAAAGCGTCTGTCAAGAAAAAACAGTAGGTTAGTATTTCTTTGTTTGTATTCGTTGTTGGATGTTTGTTGTTGTATTTTTTTGATTTATCACTGATATTGTTAGATGTAATGTTGTCGTCGTTCAATATTAGGGTCAACATCCTGTAAATCGTTGCTGGATGTTGTTGTAATAGTAAAAACGTCATAAACATTCTGCGGCAGGAGAACAGATTACAATCAAAATTTTGAGAAGATGAACTTACCTGATGGCGATGTTATCTAAAGCCGATTGCAACTGTTGGAAAGAAATTTAAAGAAATGAAATGATGAAAAGTTGGAAACTATAAATAAATTAATATTTAATATATAAATAGTGGCTAAAAATAGTGATATCATCACGTTTTGTAATGACTAGTATAAGCATTTTTAAATATAATACTATTAATTGTAAAGAAAGATCTAAGATAACTTTGACAGTAGGAAAAGACAAAAATAATAAATATAGACTATAAAGTAGGTAACGATAGTACATTAATGAATATAGACTACATGTTAGAAAAATGTTAAATTAGTATAGGAGAGACCATACTAGGCAATTAATGATAATATATAATTAACTATGACATTCTAATAATTAATAAAAAAAAAATAAGAAACTTGAACACTAGAAAGCGTTAAACGAACTAAGAATGTTTTAAATTTGCCCCTTCCCCCTTGCCGTTCCCCCTTCCCCCTTGCCAAGCGATCTTCCTAGCGATTTTCCCCCTTGCCCCCCCGATCTTCCCCCTTGCCCCCCCGAAATCCCTAGCGATTTCCCCCCTTGCAGGCAAATCCCTAGCGAAGAGAAGGTCGCTCGTTCGCCCTCCAGTGAACGAGCGAGCTAACGCAATCAGCGAGTGAATCGCGCGAAGTAGAAGCATCCGTCTGATCGCAAGTCGAAGGGAAAGCTGCCTGACCGCGAGCGAAGGCATGTCAGCAAGCGCGAGCGAGCCCGGTCGGCGATTCGACCGAAAAGAAGTCCGGTGCCAGCGAGTGAGCGAGCCATGCCAACGCGCGAGTTGAAGTCCGGTCACTGACCGCGAGCGAGCCCTGGCGGCGATCGACCGGGAAAGAGGGATTGGAAGAGAGCGAGCATGCGAGAGCGAGAAATGGGGAGCGAGCGAGGTCACCTCAGATCAGCAGCACTCCACGCCTAGCTTCCAGTTCAAATCTACTCCCTAACCTCTTTTTTAACTTGATCGAAGGACCTCGAGTGAGACCTCGGCTCCACGCCTTCCAGTGACCGCGAATGAGATCATTTCACGAGCAACAGTTTTCCACATCCGACGAGCGACAGATACAACTACCAGAAGATAGGAGGAAACCTCGCTATTGGTTTTTGACCTTCAAGTCAAGGATTAGCACGCCACATCTATTCCATATATCTTATCTACTTTTAGTTGTTTAGTTAATTGGCTTGTAATCTTTTAATTTTCTGTTTAATCAAAATCGCCTTTAAAAAAAAAAGCGTTAAACTATAAATAACTAGTACTAATAAAGTGGGTAAATAAAATTAAAAATCCAGACAGCAGTACAAATCAGGACAGTAGCACAGATCGAATCTGTAAAGCAGTACAAACGAAACAGTTGTACAGACGAATATATTCAGAAGCAATCACATCTACATTAAAGAATGCAGGAAAAAAATGAAAAACGATTTTATGAATAGTGTGTTGATTGACAAGTTGGCAGACAATTGTCTCATTGCCTCGAGATGTCCATCGGTGGTTTAATTTCTGAGAATCTGGTAATACGAAAAGTTGACCTTTGGATAACAATTAGAGGAACGTGAGGCGTTTAGCGCATATATGTGATGGCGCAGGAGATATAAATTGTATTATATATCTCTATACTACTAGTTTATTATTTGTAAATACATGTTAAACAAACCTGCAACTATAATAGAATTATTCAATTATTAACATCTGCAAGCTTTAAACATACATTATATAAAACCCACAGAGTTAAATCACTACTTAATTCTAACAGATTAAAACATTAAAAATTCTTTTACCTTTTCAAAATAGATCTAACGAGATATTTCATTTTTTATATCTCATCTGAATTGTTAAAAACTGAACTTATGGGATGTCTCATGTTAAATAACATAATATTTTTTTTGTTAATGTAAGTTGTATTAATTGAAAATAAAAATTTACAAATAGTTTAATAGTTAAAAATAAAAAATTTACCAATAAATAATTAAACTAGTTTAACATGTTAGTGAATAATTAACCATCTCATCTATATTTACAAACGAAAAAAACTGAAAATATAACGTGAATCTCCATCGATCTATGACTAACTTCGGATCCTATTTTCAGATTGAAATAAGCTCCTTCAGCCTGAAACTTTTAAAACATTTAGAATTTTAATACTTGTCTTCATCTTTTTCTATCCCCGCAACTCTTTTTCCTCAACTACAATCTTAACACTGTCCGTTAAGATATAACAAACCTGCACGATTATATCAGTGAAGAAAAAGACTTGAATCTCTTCGGAATTCACTCATCTTCCTCATCTAGTAACTTATCACATTTCCTTTATCATTTCCTACATTACATTTGTCATCCGACGATATAACTTTATGATTTTCCTTCTAGATTAAATCCCTAATTTTCCATCCTCAAACGGGAAGAAAATAGGTTAAATTTTGGAAGCAACCCAGAACGGAATCGAGAAAGCTTCTTGATCTGCAGGAGAGGCCATACGGCCACAAGGAGAAGTGGCTTTCTACTTTCTACTATTTTTTTGAATAGGTTGTTTTATATATTAAAAGAGAAAAAATTAAAGTTTACGAAAGTTCAACATACAAAAATAATTGATTTAAATTTAATCATACTTACTTTCTACTTACTCTCTATCTAAGGACGGGTTTGCCCTGCAGTTAATCAATTTTAACTTTCTTTTTTCACCATGAAGATCAGCAACTGAAGAGCATCTCATTGGTGCAATGACCTCTCTTCTGCGTTCTTCTTGTGTGACTTTTTGAATTTGTCTTCTTTAAAACCGATTTTCGTCGATCTGATGCATTCCATTATAATCATTTCCTGCGAGGTTTGAGATTCCTCTATGGTGACGTTGGTTTCGCTCCTTCCATATGTAAAACAGTATAAAACCAAGCATTGTCCGATGCAATCCCCAACACTTTGATCCAGGAGTGATTTTCTCAATTTCATGAGTCATGACTTCAAAATCCTCAATGTCTTGTGTATTCACCAATCCACCCGCTGCATCAAAACCCTCCTTTAGCATCAACCTCGCGAACTTGTATTTTGAAACAAACATGCGATATTGTCTCTGGTTCTTCACCACATAATACACAATCTTCTGCCACATTCATTTCTCTACGTTTCAATCTATCCCTTATTGCTATGCTGCCCCTTCGCATTCTCCACATGTTCAAGGAGATTTTGTGTACACCTGATGATCATATTCCTATCTTTAGATCATCCTTCGGGTTTGTCTCCTTTAGCGTATCTACTGCATTTGCTAATGATGGTTGGTTACCATTCCTCTTCCACTGAATTCTTCGGTTTGATGTACAATCCACGCATTTGTTTATGTTTTCACGTTGTCGCAAGACCTCCCTCCACGTGATCGAATCATTATAGCGTCTCGAGATATTATTCAAGACTTCTCCTTTGATGTACCTTTTGTTCATCAAATCCCCCCATATGCACTCGTCCGTCCACAACCTGCATAGTTTGTCCACTTTTCTGGCTACTTGAGTAGTTTTGAAGTCCTTTACCCCCATGCCACCTTCGGGTCGAGGTTTAATCATCATTGACCAAACAATTTCCTTCTGTGTCCCCCATATGGACCTGTAGGTTAGGGACTTTATCGTTTGGACTGTAACCTGCAGAACTGTACTAGTTTGCATCAAATATCCAAATTTTCCTTGAAAGATCCAATCCACTAATTATACTCTTCTCATGTACGATAATTTCTTTTTTCTCCATCTTGTTAGAATGTCATTTAGATCCGCTATCAAAAGATCACAATTCCTATTTGAGATGGACTTTCCGGTGAGTGGTACTCCCAGGTATTTTAGCGGCAACTGTTTTTGTTAAAATTTTAATATCGCAGTTAGAGTCGCTCTATCTTTTACCATTTATTAGAAATCAAGATCAGAATATCAGAATGAACTTGAAACCTGCTTACTTTCTACTATTACTACTAATATAATGAAACTATTAATATAATGAATGAAAAAGAACACAATATAAATTACAGTTTACAAATATCGATTATTTAATGTGTTTGTCTCTTTCTCAAATCCGTAAAAAAAAATTATATATAAAAAAATTATCGATTCATACCACATTCCCAGTTTTCACAACCATGACGAATTCCGTTGTTTCTTTCCATTCTCTCTATTACCAGCCACCGGGAAGCTCAGTCCCAGTCTCGGTCTCGGGGAAGAGCAAACATTTCGACACCAACGCTATCACGATTGTGGCAGTCCTCCTCTGCACAGTCATATTCTCTTTGGTGCTTAACTCCGTCATACGATGCATGCTTCGAAGTTCGATCTTCACCAGCAACCTCCGTGGTTCGTCGTCGTCGTCGAACGGAGAGGCTCCGTCAGGTGGTGTGAAGAAGAAGACGTTGGAGTCGATGCTTACTTTGACGTACACAGATGGGACGAAGCTGACTGGATCGGAATGCGCGATCTGTCTGTCGGAGTTCGCTGTTGGGGACAGAGTCAGAATCCTGCCAAAATGCAACCATGGGTTCCACGTTGGTTGTATTGATAAGTGGCTCGAGGGCCACTCGTCTTGTCCGACGTGTCGGAGGTGTTTGCAGTCGCCAAACGGCAACTACTACCATCCAAATGCGGCGGTCATCAACCCACTTGATCGCGAAGATCCTTTTGTTAACTACAGAGTGTAAATGTTTAATCATGTTATTTCTTTTCTCAAGAAACGTTAGTGGAGTGGAAACTGGAAAGTGAGAGAGATAGCAGGAACCGTAGGATTAATGATAAATGGTTTCAGATTCATTTCCAAAGTTTCTTTACTTCGAATACCACAATGGTTGGTAGCACAATTCATATAATTAATTCAACAAATGATGATTTGTTGAGTGATTATAATATAAGATGATGTGATTCCACCAAAACCATTTCAGATTTTTTATTTTATTTGAGATCAAAATCAGAATATCAGATGGAACTTGAAACCTGCTGATTTCTTATCAAATAGAATATAAAAGATCTGGATTAAAGTGCACATTAAATCCACTTTTAAAGTCTTTCCTTTTTTAAAATGTAATCTCATCATTCCCATGGAATTTAAGCTTTGAATGTGTTGATGGAACAAAAATGTTTAGATTAAGCTCTCTTTGGTCTTTACTGGTATTCTGGAGATATTCTCAAAGCATGAAGAGAGGAGGAAACTGTCATTTAAGTTCCTTAAAGAGTTGAGGAACAACCTGTACACCAGGAATGAAAATTTAGGTAGAATAAATGCTGCTCACATCTATTGGCAGAATCTGAAATAAAGGAAAAGTTGGCTCCACTTACACATTTGTCGACACACGACCAATAATCGAAGTACTGCCCTGTGCAGTGTTTAAGACCACTCTCATCATCCTTGATCCGCTCGACACATTTCTGTAAAGATCCAAAAATAAATCAATGAGATGGTTTGTTACCTATTACAACCACATTTATGTGAAAAAACTACAAAGAAACCTCAATTAAAACTAGGGTCAGTTTAAGTTTACTATCAAGAAACAATAAAGATATGTTCTGTGTAAATATTTGCTTATATAGTTATATGTATAATGTATGTATTGTATGCATGTTCTCAACAAAATTATGAATTTCATCAAAGTAAACAGATGATAATAATTCCAACTTGATTGTGTATGAAGATATAAATACCATGTATCCGATCCAAGGTTTAACGCATTTCGATTTGCAACGCTCCTCTAAGTATGCCTTTGGATCCACAGGATCATCATCCGACCTATGATAAAAGCTAAATTCTGAATACTTAACCAGAAAACAATTGAAGAAGGTTAACTAACTAACTTTCTGGCAAACCCTTCTCGTTTCAGGAGGGTACCATACAGGCTTAAATTACATAATAAAGTAATATTGTGTTTTCCTTTAAGGATAATGTACAAGAATATATGATATTTGATCATCTCTTATTAAAACCTAAATACCTAGCACAGACATAGTATATAATAAAATTGAATTACCAAAAAAAAAATCAGTGTTCTTCCCCAATTCATTCAAATTCTATCCAGTTTTCAAATAAATACCCTCAATTTCTAGAGAATTTCATTACAATTTACAACAAACATAACGATAAACACTAAGATTAGCGAGATACCAACATTTAAATTTTAAAGCGATATCATAGAGGGAATAATAGAATAAAAAAGAAATATTTAATTAATACATGGGAATTGGGAAATGATGTATTATGCATTTATGCTGGTATTAGAAAAAATTATATTAAACACAATAAAGAAAAAGAAAGGAATCGAATATTTTTTAATCGCACTCACATAATTTCTGGAAATTGTAAAACCTCGCGAACTTGAACTCACTCAATCTGCACATACGAAATCAGTTCCGATGATTACCTCAAACACGTTATTGATCGTAAACTCCTACAGACTACGTCAAGATCCTTATCGATGGTGAAAATAGATAGATCAAAAATCGACAAAAACAGCAAATGATAAAAACAAAATATTTCACCTTTTCTTCTTCAAATTCCAATCAATGTCTGGTCGGGGACGACAGGGACTCGAGCATGTACTTGGGAAGGAAGACGTCGAGGATACCAATTTTCCAAACAAGAGGGACGAAAATAAAGTATATTAGCAGTTTTTATAGTCTCCCTCATGCTTTTGGGCTTGGGCCTCAACGTATTTGGGTCATGGGGCCTGAACATATTCTTCTCATGCTCGAGCCTTATTTGGTGATTCGAGTTCGGGCTTAGACTCGTTAAGCTCAAACTTGCGAACCCAACTTTTAATTATCATTATAATTTATAGAGAAAAATTGGTCGAAATAAACTTTTATTTCAAAGTTTTAGGTCATGTCCGCTCTTAATATGGGTATGTTATTGTTGGTACCGAGGGCCTCAAGCCGAACAGGCCGCAAGCCCTCTTCACCCGAACGACGGGCCTGGGCCGACGGAGGCTCGGGAGGCCCATAGATGAATCATATAAATATCTTCCTTAGTTCAACAGAAGGGGGTTGACAAGTTGGAAGAGTAAACCAAGAAGTTGTGTGTGTAAGCACTCTATTGTGAGTCACACACCATCTGTTATGCTCTTATCTCTTCCACAATATCATGTAATATCTCTTGATTGTAGTAGCTTGCACCGATTTGCTCAACCTTCTGGTCGGAATTTCATAAGCAGATGTTTTAAAGTTCTTAATAACACCGTCAATAAAATCAGACAAAGATTTGAGATTATTGTTATTTATCATCCCACAATAGCCATTCTAAGGCTTTCCCTTCCATGTAAAACCCCGCGTCAGAAATATTGTGATATATATCTCAAAAAATTTGTTCTATTTCTTGTTTGTCATTGGACTTCTTGCTTAATAAAGTAAAACCCTAGTCATCAAACCCTAACCCTTAGTACAAGAGCTTTACTTATTTGAGCTAATGTGATCTCCATCTTTTTAAGCCCCTCAGTTTCAACATCTTGCTTAATTGACTTTTAAGCTATATATTATGAGTTAGAGAAAGTCACTGATACAAATCAAAATTTGGTCTTCCAATCGATGCCAACCAATCGATCTTCCGACTTCACATTGCAGGAACATTCAGTTGGATCAGAAGCTTTAGATGTTTAGTCACATGAACCACACCTTTGTTCTGAAAAAACTAAAATCGCTTGATATCTTTGTGTGAAATGAGAGATTTCCTCACTATTTATAAAATTTTCGAAGAGTAGATTTATCATTTCACCAAGAGATAGTGGTATATTCCCCCAAAGTCTTCCCATTCTTTTCAAATTCTAATATTATGATCGGAAATCTTTTACCTTCGAAAATCTTAATAGTTAATGTGATCAGTTGCGCTTCTAAACAAATATTAGCTGAAACCATGATACATTGATACATATACAGTAATAGATAAATTGATATTACTTACATAAGAGAGAAATTTAGATCGATATTGATTGTATAGTATTGAGTATACACTAAACAATCTCACAAGTATCAAATGTTTTCCCCTTTCTCTACACTTCACGCCTAGGGGTATTTATACACTTTCCTGCTGACCGGAGTGACCAATTCGGGCGAGATCCAGTCGACCCAGTGGGTTGACTCAATCGACCTACTCGGGCTAAAACCCACCAGGCAGCACAGGTCGACCTCTTCTGTTTACCTTGGTAGGTCTCAGTCCTGGTCCTGAATGGACCTGGTGTAATGGACTAGGGCTATCGTCAGATATTAATATCAAATATTACTTATATAAGAGATATGATGATCAACAAGACATTCAAATATCAAATAATACCATCCAAGATGCAAGACTGATAAATAATGAATTAACAGAGCTGATTTCCTGATGGATTTCACAATTTTATATGATATTAATTCAAAAGGCTTTCTTTTCATATTAGAACACCAAATTATCTGTGTGCTGCTAACCAAAAAACACCAAATTATCTGTGTGCTTCTAACCAAAATACACCAAATTATCTGTGTCCTTCTAACCAAAAAACACCAAATCATCAAATGGTTTCAATATTCACCATACCTATCACATTTACAAAGATGCTCTAGCCATAGCAATGGCCCCCTCCATAGTAAGGTTACCACCAATGAAACCACTCATATGTACAAAAACACAGCCAGGAATATCTGATTCATTAGAAAGCTCATCATCTCGCATACCCCTCCAAGCCAATGGAAGTGCCTTTCGGCTTTCAAACTTACCAGGGGCTACAGAAACAGCTTGTATGCGATAACTTTGGCTCCTGTCATCCTAAACCAACAACAGAGTTTAAAAAAAATTATAAATTTGGCCAAAGAAGCGACCAAATAAAATTCTGAAAATTCTCTCATTTGTAATTTAGACTTTAGTGATTGAAATTCCATGATAAGTTAAATCCCAAAGGTTGAATTTGGATTTGAATTACAGAAACACTTTAAATCATAGGCATAGTTGCGAAAGAAAAATTTAACTACAAAAATCTTAACAACATAATATGGTAATTGAATTTTGATGAATCTTAGAGCAATTTCACATAGACTTAGCCTTACTAAATGAAAATGGCATACTGCAAAAATGTGAATATTTTCTTAATTTAGGTTTTTACTTTGTGCATCAACTACTAACTCTTCTCTCTCTATAAAAAATAGCATACCTTGTAAATAACATACTTGATCAGAGGATCAATTTTTAATTCTGCCTCAAGCTCAAACAAATGAAGCTTCCACTGAATCATAAAAGAATGTTATTAATAAAGAATCGTTAAAAAAATATTAAGCAATTGTCAATTTGTTAATAATTAATATTAGGTTTATAAAAATGAAAATTTCTTTGGTTCGCAAAACTAACGATGTTTATGAGATAAATAAGATATCAATGATTATATTTTGAAAAATAAATAAATGATATTTCAAAAGATATTTTATCCCTCATCGTCTATGAATTTTAATTAAAAAATATAAATATTTCACTCACAGGACAAAATTTCTTGAAGACCATAATTTCTCCACTGGTATCGTCATCATATCTGGATTTAAGGCTTTCCATAACAATTGTACGAGCGGGTAACCAGGATCGGACATAAAACCGAAGGCTCTGTAAATATTCAATAAAAATCGAATGAAATCATATTTAAAACTTTAATATAAAATATTAATTAAGAGTATTTAGGTGCTTAATTCATCCATTCAACCTGCAAGAAAGGAACCTACAAAATAGTAATAACACAATTATATATCGACAGAGAGACAGACCTCCAAAAATTCCCGTCCAGTAAGTTCCATTGCCTTTTGAAAGGCTTGGTCTTCTTTGTGTGAAGACTGATCAGGATCTGTCCAATCCAAATTTAATCGTGAAACTCGTGAAGATAAATAAGTGTTATTGACATATTTTGGTGACTGTTCTGTATCATATTCGTTGATTCCATTGTCAATTGCATCTACAGACTGTTGTTGTATCGCAGAAAATTATAGGGTCATGAATGGAATAAAATTGATTTGATTCAATGGATAATATTGAATTTAAACCCTACAATTTAATCGATGAAAAATAGTATTGTGTTTTTAATAAAAAAATTATTAGTAATGCACTAATGCTACATAGTACAATGTAAATGTGCCTATCATTGAAATTTAGCAGTGAAATGAGAAATGGATTAATAAAGAAGAAATAAGAATCACCTCAATAAAGTTTTTGTATAGTGCAATGTAAATCCGGTTAACATTTTCATGACATTGTTCAAGTTGAAGCTCCTTTGCAACAATCTCCATACCATAGTGCTTTAAAACATTGAACAATAACAAGTAAGAATAAATCTCCAAACTTCCTGAATGATAAATAAAGAAAAGAAAAAGAAAAACAAATTTACTACCTTGTAAACCAGACCTGCACTGCTGAGTTTGGTCTCAAATCCATGGCCAAGGACTTGAGAGAATCCCTTTTGATGGTGGTCGTATCTATCAGTGTCAGGATTGTAAACACCCCCAACGTCAAGAACTGCATCGAGCGTATCCAGAACTTTGGGATCTCTGGAGCGGACGATCTGTGAGTCCTTGAACTTTGAGGTGAGCCGTATCATGAAGCAACCTAGTGCCTCATCACAGTGGAAACTTCCATTGTGTGTTCCTACTCTCTTTGAATTGGTGCTATCAGGTGAAGTCGGATCGACATCTTCGGTTGAAGAAGACATGCTTAAACCCTTAAATCTTCTAGGGTTTAAACAAATAGGTATTTTATAGTATTTATGTATGGGCCTGGGCCCTGGGCCTCGAGTCTGGAAATTGAAATAAAATGAAACTCTGTAAAGTAATAAATTATTTGTATTTTTTTTTTATAATAGTACTTTTATTAAATGAAAAAAAAGTTTTTACAATATGAAAATAAAATTAAAATAAAGAGTTTTTTACAGCATTTAAACAATAAAATCAAACTAAAGAAAATTAAAGATATAACTAACTTCCCTGAGCATTATTACCACCAGCAAACAACATGTGAGCATCCCATAACGCGACTCCTTGTTGCTCTTTATTGGTTCGATGCTTTCTTTTATATCTTCCTTCCCGAAGGCTGATGTCGGTATTTCGGCAGGCGTTCCGCAACAACGCTTCCTTCGAGCAAGTTCCACTGGAATGTCTTCTTGCATTACTCTCTCGCCATATCATCCATGATGTTGCCACTATCAGAGACCAATGGATACTCCATACTTTAGACTGATTCGTGATTGTTTGTAATTAAGGAGGTTGTCAATGACTGAAACGTTTCCGATTGACTTAAGGTGATCGTTCCTCCTAAAATGCAGATACACTCTTGGAGGACCCATCGCGAGTAGTTGCACTGATAAAAGATATGGTCTTGACTCATCACTGTCGTTGCATAATAAACATCTCACCGGTCCGACCATCCCCCTTGCAGCTAAACGATCAAGAGTTAGGATACGTCGTTTGTGAATTCTCCAGAGTAGGAGATTTATTTTCCTCACGCTCAAGGCCCATATTCCAGGAGCAATGATGTCGTTAGGCATCCTTGGGCGGATTATTTCGGTTATATTTTTTGTGCTTGGGCCAGAGCCATTTCTCCTCCATCTGACCTTCCCATCGATGTTGCATTCCACACATTGTTCAATGAGTTGTCGAGTCCGTAGTATCGCTTTCCACGCCAACGAGTCTGTTTGCCTTTCTTATATTTGATTTTCATCCATCGCACCCATAGACCATTTTCGTACCAAATCCGACTGACCCTGTTCACAATAGCAACATTTTGACTTATCTCGTAATCTTGTTATCCAATTCCAACTTCAGCCTTTGGGAATACCATACTAGACCAAATTATTTGTATTTGTTTTTAATAAAATAGTAATCAATGGAACAACATTATTTATTTTCCATCGTCGTCGCCACATACGCAAGACGGTACACCGGCATGGGAGCACGTCGATATCTCATCGCCACCAATCCGAACGTGGGAAAGGCTGATTTAAGAGATCGGACGGACGAGATCTTTTTATTTTGTTCAAGTAGGTCCCGCCAATTTCGTCAAAACCTCTATTACTGTATATTGTTTTATCGTATAAATAATGGCAGTCTTTCCTCTCTCTTCCCAGACATTCCTTCCTTCCAATTACCGCTTTACAAAAGGAATCTTCCTTTCCTCTCCTCTCCTCTCCCAATCCGATCTTCGCAATTCAGGTATGCATGATCTCGATCGTTCTTCTCAGATCTTCTTCCGGTCAATTTTGTTTTTGTTTTTGTTTTTTTGTTTGTTTTGGAAATCATCGATCGAGGTCGATTGATCAGTTATTTTCTTTTCTGGTTTGATCGGATCGAAGATGACGATCGTAAATCTGTTTTGATTGATCCAGACGTTGTGATTCTCTTTTTAGTTGATAGTGTTTGGTAGACTGTAAATTGCAGATCAAGTTTTTTTTTAAAATCAAATTGTATTTCTATTTTCAGTTATATTATAGTCGAAATGGCAGATGGAGAGGATGTCCAGCCTATTGTCTGTGACAATGGAACAGGAATGGTCAAGGTCAGTTCTTAGTTTAGTTTAGTTTGTTGATCTCTCTCTCTCTCTCTGTCTGTCTGGTTGTTTGATTACTAGATTTAACTGTTGATTTTGTCGTTCATTGATTCATATACAGGCTGGATTTGCCGGTGATGATGCTCCAAAAGCAGTTTTCCCCAGTATCGTAGGTCGACCACGCCACACAGGTGTGATGGTTGGAATGGGGCAGAAAGATGCATATGTTGGGGATGAAGCACAATCTAAAAGGGGTATTCTTACCCTGAAATATCCAATAGAGCATGGAATTGTTGGTAACTGGGATGACATGGAGAAAATCTGGAACCACACCTTCAGCAACGAACTCCGTGTTGCACCGGAGGATCATCCTGTTCTTCTTACAGAGGCTCCTCTGAACCCAAAGGCTAACAGAGAGAAGATGACTCAAATCATGTTTGAATCATTCACCGTACCTGCCATGTATGTTGCCATTCAGGCCGTTCTTTCATTGTACGCCAGTGGACGCACAACAGGTCTGTCGTATAAGACTTGCACAATCAGTAAATGGTAAATAGTAATTTCGTTAATTTGGTGGTTGATTGAAGTATATATACTTGTTTTTATATCAGGAATTGTTCTGGACTCTGGGGATGGAGTGACTCATACAGTTCCAATCTACGAAGGATATGCTCTTCCCCATGCCATCCTCCGTTTGGATCTCGCCGGTCGTGATCTCACAGACTACTTGATGAAGATTCTTACGGAGACAGGTTATACATTCACCACCTCTGCAGAGAGGGAAATCGTGAGAGACATGAAGGAGAAACTAGCATACATTGCCCTTGATTATGAGAAAGAGATGGAGAGTTCTACAACCAGCTCAGAGATGGAAAAAGGGTACGAACTACCTGATGGGCAAATGATCACAGTATCCGCTGAAAGGTTTAGGTGCCCTGAGGTCCTTTTCCAGCCATCATTGGTGGGTATGGAATCCTCTGGGATTCACGAGACCACTTATAATTCTATCATGAAATGTGACGTTGATATTCGAAAAGATCTGTATGGCAATGTTGTCCTCAGTGGAGGTTCAACCATGTTTCCAGGCATTGCAGATCGTATGAGCAAAGAGATCACAGCACTTGCCCCAAGTAGCATGAAGATCAAAGTGGTTGCTCCTCCAGAGAGGAAATACAGTGTCTGGATAGGTGGCTCCATCCTCTCCTCTCTCAGCACATTCCAACAGGTAAAATAATCAAACAAACCAAACCCATCTTTAATTCATCAAAATTCTATCATTTGATTTGATTTTTTTTTTTTGGATGTAGATGTGGATAAACAAAGAAGAGTACGAAGAATCTGGACCGGCGATTGTTCATAGGAAATGTTTTTGAGTTGATTTGGTGCTTGATGGTTTTTTTTTTTTTTTTGTGTGCGTATTTGAATTGAGTTGGTTTTGGTTCAAAAGTTGATTGATTTTATTCATATTTATTATTATACTGGGTTTGGAAATTTGTGTTGTAAAAAAACCCTTTAAATTATCTTTAATTATTTAATGTCAATAAATATTTAGTACTGGAAACTTTTAAAATCTAAACAAATCTGTCATGGATCGCAATCCGTGGGTTCATTAAAAAACGAATCGTATCCGCACAAATAAGTCGGATCACTATGATCCAACGATCCAAATCAATTCCTACTACCTACCTAATACTTTTTGCATTACCAATTTACCCGCTTTTTTTCCCCTATATATATATCACGCCGATTGTTATTTCTCCATTTGTCGGCATTCGTCTTCTTTGTTCTCCATAAACCCTAAGATCAAAATCAGAAGTTTTCAGCATCTAGCAATGGCGAGGACTAAGCAGACTGCTCGCAAGTCGACTGGAGGAAAGGCTCCTAGGAAGCAGTTAGCTACTAAAGCAGCGAGGAAATCTGCTCCAGCAACGGGAGGTGTGAAGAAGCCTCACCGTTTCAGGCCGGGAACTGTTGCTCTGAGGGAGATCCGTAAGTATCAGAAGAGTACTGAGCTTTTGATCCGTAAACTTCCGTTTCAAAGACTTGTTCGTGAGATCGCTCAGGATTTCAAGACAGATCTTAGGTTTCAAAGTTCAGCTGTTGCAGCTCTTCAAGAAGCTTCTGAGGCTTACCTTGTGGGTCTTTTTGAGGATACTAATCTTTGTGCTATTCATGCTAAGAGGGTGACAATAATGCCCAAGGATATTCAACTTGCTCGGAGGATCCGTGGAGAAAGAGCTTAAGAATATTTTGTTTGATAATTGTAATCGAAATGTTATAAACAAGTTGTTTTTAATTATGAAAATTCTGTTAAATTCATCAACTAGCGATTGTTTGAAGTCCTTGAAACTTTTCGTGAATTAATAAAATTTATAATATTAAAAATGTATTATTTTTTGTGCTGATTTTTTTTGGACGGGTAAAGCTGAGCACAGAAAAATATTCTCTTGATCTTTATTTTTTTCATACGATACTAGGTGAATCTCCTTCCCAATGACATACAGCTCGGGGCCATCTTGTTCTGATACAATCAACTAATGGAGCATATTGTGGAGACCAGATTTGATTTACTTCACTTGAATTTGTGTTATTGCTGCTGCTAGATTCTGTTATGTATTCATCTTGTGTCCAAACTGGAGGTACTGATACAAACAGCTTACATAATCTTGGTCTTTGTACCGGGGTATTACCACTAATACCGTTTGACACAGATTTTGCAATTCCATTAAAATGAAAAATCTCAAACTCTTTATTACCTACTACTTGTGCATTACTATCTTTCATACCTCCCAAACTTGTGTCAAGTTCAGTCAAAACCTGCCAGAAATCACTCCATACCACATACCCTGCGTTGCAGACATCGTTAATTTTCTCAGGTGGCATGATGATGTTTGTTTCTTTCAGGACTTTGTTCAATGCTTCGACGGCAATGAACCCACCCCCACCACTTCCATCATGACTGTTGAATGTTCTTCTGATGAGTGACTGGCGTGCTTCATGGACATTCTCATCTTGCACACTCGAGTCCAGGGCAAAAAGAACTGTATAGTGTGACTCACTACCAACAACCCATATTGGCCATCTTGGACATTTTAAGTATTGCCCAACTTTACAGAAGTTGAGAGATTCCAAGAGGGTAAGGAATCCCACTTCCACATTTCCAGGTATCCCTTTAAGAGACATGCCTCCTCCCAAGTCCATATTGTCATCGAAAACATTGGGAGCAGCATGTCCACAAAGAAGCAAGTTTACAATTTCCTGTCATACAAGAAAACTGCAATTAGAAATAACGCCATAGAATAGGTAGAGAGTAGTTAATAGAAAAAGGTTTAAAAAATAACAATCAACCCTAATAATAGTCAATTGATAAGTAATCTTGTAAAAAATTTGCAATGTACCTGTGAGGCATGGCCAAAAGGAGCAGTGACCAAAGGTAGACTGGGATCATCCCTGTCAGCTTGAATGGAATCCTACAGCAAGAATGATAGGCAAATAACTAAACTAACCAAAGCATTACCTCCTTACATGTATCAAAAAATAAACCATATTAAGCATACGATTCTTTCAAGATGACTAAATTAGAAAACTGTAAAATTATAAAACACATGAGATGTATAGTAAGAAGAATTCCCCTATCACATGAAACTCGATATAAAAATTATTCAAATCACAAATAGCATTACGAAATAATTCAACTTACTAGTCCACGAGAAAGTAAGGCAGATATTAGAAATAAAGTTGCCCCCATACGACTTTGAAAAACAGGAAGATCCTTCATTAATCGTTCGAAAACAGAAGACTCTGAAGTGTACATGGCAACTCTTAACACCTTTTGTAATTCTGAAGCAGATGTAAGAGTAAAACCCTCCAAAGCTTTAGAAAGTATCTGATATGCATGAACATGGATCAAATTAGAAATTTATAAAGGATTTGTTTTCCAACAAAAATACTTTTAAAGAGAAAAAGAAGAAACTAGACAAGTGTAACCTCATCTTTTTTTATGTCTTCAGAACCATCATCTGAATGATCTCCAAGGATATTTAGTGTTGCAACAGCTGCACGCTTTTTCCCTCCACACGAAAATAAAATTTCTGTCATGCTCAAAATAAGTGCTCTGAAGACAAAAGAAAGACAATCAATATTAGGAACACTTTTTTGTTTGTTGGAATTGAATTTTCATATAGAAATGAAGTCGTAGCCATAGGTTATGGCCTAACATTATAAAAGATCATTGTCCTAAATATTATACAGTTGATACCATAATTTTCAACTTAAACCTCATGAAATTGGATTCTCACACATTCATAATATTAATTACAAATATTAAGAACAATCAAAAGATTCAAAAATAAATAAATCAAAAGAGGTAAGAGGCAAGATGTGTAGACCGACTGCAGAATTAACATAATGTTTGAAAAAAGAATCATACACAGATTGTAATTGAAATGATTTCTGCTAATTTTTTAAATGGCTTTTAACATTAAAGGATTATAAATACGAAGATAAAAACTTAAGGATAATTTGAATAGTCGCTGTTAAGTTTTGTGAAGTGCGAACTGTAAATTAGTAAACATACAAACAGAAGGGAAAACTAAATAATTCCAACCTTTTTTTTATATCTTCATTTGCATTGATGAGGCTATCCAACTTATTCTGTGGGTCTGGTAATAATTTTCTTTGATTTAAATTTGGTTGCGAAATTCCAAAAGCAGTGTTATTTAATTTTTCAGGAAGATATATTAGGTATTTCAAGACAAATGCCTGCAAAATAGATTTGGAGTGATAATTGTGAGGTGCAAAGAAGGTTTTGGAATGCTAAACATAGGGTATCATATGCAAGAATGAGAAATAATGAAATGTCAATGAAAGCATTATTTGCATGAAAAGAAAAATAGACCAGGATAGTATTATATAGATATGGAATAAATAACATATAAACTTACCTGTATAGCCGCCAAAACACCACATGGACCTCCCTCAAGCTGTACCAGACCTATAGACGTTTCTGCATCATGGCTAAACCTGTATATATAGAGAGAAATACAAGGGGAAACCCATTATCGACTTCATTGTTTATATTTAAAAAATAACCTCAGGAGGTAAGCTTAGATAGATATGTTTAGCTAATCAACAATACCATAATGCTCAAGAGCCAAAATTAGTAAGTTTGAGGTATTTTGTTGGATGAAGTAAAAGCAAATCCAAAACTAAAAAATCCCAATGACCTATTTATGAATTTATCCCAACTTCATGGATTTGGTGCACAGTTGATGAAAATGTGCCATTCACTATTTTATAATGAGAAAAACTAATGCAAAGCATCCTGCAATGAGCATAAGTCTATCAGAAAATCAAGAACAACAATCCATAAAAAGATGATTTAACTAATTAATAAAAATTCAAAGAATTTTCTAGTAGATCCTAGGAAGAAGATTCTGAAAAGAACAAAAGATAATAAAACAAATTCAAATTTGGCAATTACACATCGTATTTGTTTCCCTTTCTAGGCATATGTTCTTAAATTCCACATGATTCCTACTAGTAAATTTGATAGTTGTTGTCTAGGTGAAGAACCTAGCCATCATTGGCATTTGAGCCATCCATTTTTGGGGCTGTAAAAATTCTCATAAAGAGTGACAAAATGATAAATACCTAGATGTGTCAATGTCGAAGAAAATTGATGTACCAATGTCACAAGTAAAATATCACAATATAATTTTTATGTGAACTCCCAAGTCATGTATGATGTAATGATGTATGAAATATGAATGTATCACAAAATAAGATTTTAATCACTTGAGCTCACGTGTTAAGTAATGCACTCATACTAACCCACACAAAATCTCGATTCAAAAGAAGATTCAATCATATATCTCAAACATTGAGTGTGAACTCGCAATCTCAGGAATCAACTAAAAAGATTGCGAACTCCGATCCTCATATATGACGTACCAAAATATAAGATTTAAATCACTTGAACTAACGTATCAACCAGTTGCCCATGAAAGAGCCTGATCCAGATACCCAAGAATATGCATTAATCAGGAGTAAGAAGTGTCATCCAGGGGAACAACATAGACAGAACCATAAAAAGCAGTATAGCTAACCCAGCCATTGTCTAATAGCAGATGTTATGAAATACATTATTATCATGGCTTTGTAAATCAATCAGTTATCCTTCACAAGTCCACAGTTTCATAATCATGTACCTTGTGGCTTGTAAGGTGCACATGGCTAAAATAGAGACATTAGAATAATAACCTAGTATGATTATCATTTGAAAAATCCACGCAAAAAGGCTTCCAGCTGAAGTCCAAAACACATAACTCGATAAAAATAGAGAGAAAATGATAGAAACATAATGAGAACAATTACTTCCATCCCTCTCACGTCCTCACATCAACAACAATCAATTATGTATTTCAAATAAAATGAAATACAGTTGAATAAACCATTTGTTACAAGACATATATGGTATAACCATGGCAACACTTTACTATAATTTCTTTATTTCATGGTTTGAGGTACGTGCAAAATAACACACTAATTCCCTGTAACATGATCGGGACATGCTACAGTGAGTGGGTAATTGGGTAGATCCAGGTATAGATCAAGCTGATTACCTGGTTAAATTAAAACTAAAACATTTAAAACAGATACTGAATTATGATGATTAAAAGTACTATAAACTTATTCCCTGTCCCCCAAATGTTATAAGATATAACGTCAGATGTGGTTCGGCATCCTTACTAAATGTTTTCCAATTCCCAGTTTGTCACAAAGTGGTTTTGCCATCATTAAATTGATGTTCAAACGTGCTTTAAAATCTGAACATATTAAATTATTCATCAAAAGATCCGATATTAATCTCATCAGAAAGCACATTGCAGTGAAAATAACATATCGAATGCTAATCAGAAGTAAATAAATGCACATAATTAAACATAGTTGAATGATCCTCGTCAAGCGCAAGCAACGGATAAATATGCAAGTGCATGCAACTTAAACTTATTGTAGGTGATTTCTAAAGATTATCGATGTAATTGCAGTGGTAATTTATGATCCAGTTCCTTATTAGTTGAAATAAAGGGTCCATTGGATCATGTTTCAAATTTCAAAATGCAATAGAGTAGAATCTTGAAAGAAAGAAAGAAAGAAACATATGAAAATTGTCAACATTCAAGCAAAACATGGTTTATTTAAATAAAATAAAATAAAATAAAAGACCTGGCGACAATGTATGAATGAGACAGCGATGTTTATTTACTTCACCTTATACCCTGATTACTCCATCGAGCGAGAATTGTATTCCACAGGTCACTCCCAAACAGCACAGTGAAAAGTCGGTTGGTCAATCCAGTAGACAATCCCACCCCCAAATTGGCATACCCAGCCTCATTTTTTCTTTCCAGTTTAGCCACTCCGGTAAAAGTGGAACGGTTGGCAGATTCCAATTTCCGTGCTTCAGGTTCAGGTGCCTCCACGACTCCTTTCCCCTTCCCATCTTCCATCATGGGCACAAAAGCAGGAGTTTTTCTCATCACACTCATCCTTTTCTCCGCAGCAGCTGCGCGAATTTCTCTCTGTAATCTCCTCTCTCTCGCTTCCTCAAACTCCTCGGTAATTACAGACCTACTCCTCTTGGGCTCCTGTAGAGATCCATGTAAACTCATTCGGAGCGCCATCTGCAGATCCTCATCCTCATCCTCATCTCTGTTCCCCATCAGACGCCGCCCAGCGCCACCGGCAGAAGCAAAAGAAGAAGAATGAAAGGGGAAAAAAAAATGAAATTAAGAAAAGGAAGCAGCTTTGTGATTGGGAACGAAAGTCGGTCGGCCCTAGAAATAAGAAAACTGAAGGTTTTTCGGTGAGAGCGAGATCAGATGTAGATACAGTCTGGCGGAGACCAAATCGGAAACAAAATGAATTCCATCGCGAGCTGTGAGGGAGGAGAAAAAGGAAAAACCAAACATTATAAATTAAATACATTTCTAAAATCTTTTACATCTTTGTCGTTACTCGTTATTTCCCCCAAAATCTTTTTCCATTTTTTTCGAATAAACACCCTTTTGTTTCTTCTATTTATGTTTGAAGCCTTGCATTGTTTTTTCTTTTTAAGTTTGAGATAATTTTCTAATACTATAATAGGGTCTCATATTAAATAGACTATAAAAATAAAAAAAATTAAACAACACCCTTATTAACTATGTAGTTTAGTCACATAATAACTATAAAAGATGTATTCAAAAAATGACAATAACTTTTTTTATAATACTTTATACAGATTAATGAAAAGACAGATATCTTTAATGACTTCCTGATCAGGAGGTCTACGAACGTGTTAAGATCTCTCAATTTAATATCTGAACTGGATTAGGTTAATTCTCGTGTCTTAAAAACTCAAACTTTAGAAGTCGTTAAATGTTCGCAATTTCTTCTTTTCAAATTTACCAAATCTAAATCCTCTAAATCTCTAATCAATCATTGACGAACATTTTTGTTTGCATACATAATTGTTTCTACTCTTTCTATTTTGAACCTTTCATTTCCCACAGTTATATATTTACATGGTTGGTTAATAACAGATTAACTGATTTAGGGTTGCCAAAAACCATGCAAAATCTCGATATTTATTTTTGATTCAAATATCTATACCAGTTTTGTAATAAGTAGGAGTGTAGGACCCATATGGATATATACCCATAAATCCATAATCGTAATAATAATTTCACGTCTTTAATTTCATCGAGTATTCGAGTGTGATTGCAAATCTGCAATGATGTTTAATAAACTTGATGATATCCAAAAATAGCATCAATAGACCCAACAAGAGTGCGATAGTCCAGGAAGAGTCTAAGATTCGATACGGATCCAACTGACGTGAGAGATCGATAATGCTCTCGGATCCAACCCGACTCAGACCCAGGAACATCAAGGCCCGAGCCTGTAATGAAGTAGAACACGCAAAATATGACTGTATGTCTATCTGAATCACATACAGATACAGCTCATCATACACTCAGCGATAAGATTGATGATTAATTCCCGGACCTCATTTTCCGAGAATAAATTGACGAGTAAAGATTTTCGAAATTTCAAATCCTAAACTTTTATCAAATCCAACAGAAAAGGAAGAAGAAGAAAATATAGATAGCAGAGCAGCAAGAAGTGGCAGAACCACGATAACTACAGATTCTCGCCACGTGTCATACGAAATCTGAATACCTGCCATTGTCACAGCCTGCGAACTGAGCCAATAAGCTGTCTGCCACCAGTTAACGCTATCTCTTCCAATCATATCTGCTCCTCACGAATCACGATTCTCCTCCAACTATAAATAAACACTCAACGATCACAATCCCCCAAATCGGTTGTTGCAGTTGAAATTGCCAACACTAGACGTTTCACTGGTTTCAGATAGAGAAAAATTACGCCATGGATCACGAAGCGGATGCGATGAGAACGGACCTCATGACTCTGACTAGGTACGTGCTGAATGAGCAATCCAAACACCCGGAGTCAACAGGAGACTACACCATCTTGTTAGCACACATCGTTCTCGGATGCAAATTCGTCTGCTCAGCCGTAAACAAGGTCTCGGAACTGTCTGGGTTTTTCCAGAATTTTACTGCATGAAATAAATACTGATTCTGACTTTCAGGCGGGACTTGCAAGTCTGGTAGGATTGGCTGGGGACACAAATATCCAGGTAAGTTAGTTTATTGTCATCTGTGAAATGAGTTGTTGTTTCATGCCGAATTTCTTTCTTCAGGGGGAAGAGCAGAAGAAAATGGATGTTCTCTCCAATGAGGTTTTTGTAAAGGCTTTGGTCAGCAGCCACAGAACAGTAAGCAAGCAGACCTAGTAACATGGAATTACGAATCATGAACAGAAAAAACCAAGATGGAAAATTTATTCAGTTTTCTTTTCTTTTTGCTTACAGTGCATCCTGGTTTCTGAAGAAGACGAAGAGGCTACATTTGTGGATCCTGCTCTTCGTGGAAGGTAAAGACCAGTGTGATGTTTTAATCCAATCTGTTGCACCAAATAACTAAATTAAAACAAAGAGTATATAATTGAATATTTAATTCATATACACAATATTTAATTCATATATGATACCAAATTGATCAAGATTCAAGATGACGATGATATGTTATGGTACTGTCATAATTAGGTACTGTGTTGTTTTCGACCCTTTGGATGGATCTTCCAACATCGATTGTGGGGTCTCCATAGGAACGGTATGACCAAACTTGAACCTGATAACTAAAAATAAAAACCCAATTTCTTCCTCTTATATTATGTTTTCCATGAAGATCTTTGGAATTTACATGGTAGACGATCCGAATAATATCTCCCTCAATGATGTACTGCAACCAGGAAAAAATATGGTAGCAGCTGGGTATTGTATGTATGGAAGTTCCTGCACGGTAAACTATAATAGAATATAATTTAATACAAAGTCAACGGCATGTGACATTACAAGTATAACACACTTCTCTCCAGCTAGTGTTAAGCAGCGGAAATGGGGTTAATGGTTTTACACTTGATCCATCTCTTGGGGAGTTCATACTCACACATCCAGACATCAAGGTTCTTTCATCTTTATTATTATTATTAAATAACATAACCGACAGATCTTTCTATTCTTAAGTGTTAAAATGTGTGATTTTCTGATTTAGATTCCTCCCAAAGGCAAAATATATTCAGTTAATGAAGGGAATGCTAAAAATTGGGACAACCCAACAGCAAAGTATGTATTATTTTCATTCCCAATAACCCCAGATAATCCCAATCTCATGCTGAGTTTGATTTAGTACAGGTACGTTGAAAAATGCAAGTACCCAACAGATGGACCCCCAAAGTCCCTGAGATACATTGGAAGGTAAAAAAATTCTAATCTTATTTTCCAAACATCTGAAGAAATTACTCAAATTAATATTGGTAACAAATCTTGAATGCAAACAGCATGGTTGCTGATATCCATCGCACACTACTCTATGGAGGTATTTTTTTGTACCCTGCTGACCAGAAGAACCCAAACGGAAAACTAAGGTACATGCATAGATTATTATTCGAAACAAATCAAGAAGTCAGTGGTGCACACTAACTAGACTATAGGGGACAGAATTTTCCTGACTTCCAGTGTGTTAACACTATAACAGGGTCCTGTATGAAGTATTCCCTATGTCATTTTTGATAGAGAAAGCTGGGGGACAAGCCTTTACAGGCAAAATAAGGGTAAGAAACAATAAAATATTTATCTCAAAAGCATTAACTTCAAAGATTGGTTTCCTTTTACATAATTTC
Organism: Zostera marina; assembly: GCA_001185155.1. Taxonomy (NCBI): domain Eukaryota; kingdom Viridiplantae; phylum Streptophyta; class Magnoliopsida; order Alismatales; family Zosteraceae; genus Zostera; species Zostera marina. Next base: position 190,376 of record LFYR01000569.1, on the reverse strand, counting down.
ATATAATATGGCAGGCACTTGATTTGATACCTGAACATATCCATGCGAGGTCGCCTGTCTTCCTCGGCAGCTGTGATGACGTTGAAGAACTCAAAGAACTTTATGCTGCAGAAAAGGCAAATGCATAAGTTCATAATATGTAATTATGTAAGCTAAGAAGCATCAAGCTTGCTTCGCATGAAAAATAAACATGTAAGCTGACTACTTCCCCCATTCTTCTTAATATATGAAGACCTCAAATCTTTACATAAACTTTTAAACTTCAAATCTTAGTTGATAGTATAGCATAAGTGACAAGAATAGAACCTTGATAAACTCCACATCTTTATCATGCCTTTACCTTCAGCTATAAAACAATGTTATACTGGCAATCTGTTAGCAATTCTACTTAACAGTTTAGGACTGCAACAAGCAAGTCTATTAAAGTATCAACTGTGAAAATTGAAAGAAAAAAAGCAAAAGGTGTTAGATCCCTTTCAACAATTTAAATTTTAAAATTAAACTACTAAAGCAGGAAAACAATGACACATATAAAAAAGGTCTGAACTTTGCAATGCAAAAATTACAGAGAAGAAGCTAATCCTTCCATACTCCAATATAGAGTTCGGTGGAGCTGTCGTCTATGATATTACTTACATACATACCGCTGTAATCTGCTACCCTCCATAACTCCAATCACATTTCTTCTTTACCATCAAATTGCAATTATAACAAGAGGGTATTGTTTGAACATAAATATGTTCTGATAAAACAACATAGAGTTGAATCATTTAAAAACAAGTTTATAACGTTGCAAGACTGCAAATTTACTACATGAAACAACAGAATATTAAGAAGCAAAGTATAATCATCATTCTTCCTGCACTTTGGGAATGGGATTCCACTTGGAAGGTGTAACAGCTTTCTTGATTGAAAGAGCATGAATTTCTTTCATCTGTTCCGCTAGAGCAGCGTTGACCATCCTGTGTCTCTCCAGTAACTTCTTCCCCTCGAACTGTTCCGACACAATCTCTATCTCAAAGCTCGCCCCACATCTTTTGGCAGAATTAGATTTAAGATTAAAATTAAAATTAAAACAGTTCAAAACACAAAGATCGGAAGAATCGAAGACGTTAGATAGAAACTCACCCTCCAGACGTGTCAACTACTTGCTGTAATCGAATGAACAGAAAAAAGAAATTTTATTAGGGTTTTGGACTTTGGTAGAAAGATTAAAAAAAACAAAAAAATAAGAATCACAGATGAGTTGATCTATGAACATAAATAACACCTAGAAGAAAAGGATTACCAGATGAGTTGGTTTCATCGCCGACGTGAGAATTCCCTCCACGTCTTCTTTCGACACCCCCATCGCCGGCCGATAAGCAATATGAAGGAATCTAACTCTTCTTTACTTGCAAACTTGCAAGGAAACTTGTGTGGCCGTAATATAACTAACTTTAGAGTAAATTTTATACTATAATCCCACTTTGTACTTAATAATACTGCCAAATCCTTTGAATGTTTTAAAATATCTTAATCTAGTTTAAAGTAATTACGTATGCCATGTTTTAATATCTTTTGCAATATATTAGTCGCATTCAAGATAAGACGCACTTGAAGAGTGCCCATTATATCTAATCATTTAAAAAAAAAAACTAAAAAAGGCTAAACCCAAAATGAAAATTACAATATTTCAGAATCTTAAAAATTACCAAAGATTAACGAATCACTAAAAACTAAAATCGTTTTATATCAAAAATTTGAAAATAATGAATTTTTTTCAATGACACCAAATAATCCAAACATAAATGATATTATACGATTCATACTGCAATAAATAATTCCAACAACAAAGGCATAGGCAAAGATCAAAAAACAAACATCAGTTTGATTGCGTTTAAAGAAAAAATACACTACTGAATACTGATGTGAACATCTCTGTATCAGACAAGCAGGACGGAATTTATACATCCGTCATTCTCTGGGTTGTTCGTTACTTGAGCATATTTACCTGGATTTATAGAAATATTTAAGAATCAGAAAAAGAATTTAATGGCATGGAAATGTATAGGGTTTGGGTGCGAATCAGGTGCAGCCATCTTAAATGTGGCGTCTGGGTGCTCCCGCACTATCCTGACCCTTAAAATCCCATTTAAACTGGAGCACTCAGCCACATTTAAGTTGACCACACTTGATCCTAATTCATAAATAATAATGTTATCCACTTATCCTTACCCCAAACAACTTTTCCTGCCGGAGTAACCAAGCCGAGTTCGCTGACATTGACCTGATATTTTAAAAATGCGTTAAAAAACACAAAATACCCAAAAAATTCCTACTCAACTGCTTGGAATGTAATAGGACCAAAGTCGTCATGGGTGGTACCTCAATAATAGTTCCTTTGGTGACTACGCCCAGAGAAGTGTACATAGATCCATTTGGATTTTTCTTTACTCCTATGATTTCCAGATTAAATGTACACTTCAACTCTGGATGTGTTACATGAGCTTTTGTAAATCGAAGTCCCATGGGGCGAATGAAACGCTCGTACTTTGGAGGCTTCCTTGTGAAACCAGGGCCAACAAATGTGACTTTGGTTACCATTCTCTTCCATTGCTTGGCTGAAACAAATATCACAGATTAAACAATGCATCCATTAGATTTGACAAAAAGAGGTAAATATTACCAAGCTCTTATAGAAATCAAGTGAATCTACAGTAATTTATTGACCTTTCCTCTTGCCCGTTCGAACAACACGGAACATCTCATCTTCAGCAACAGGCCTCACCTAGTTTAATAAACAAGAATCTAGAGTTTATTAATTGACCACGTGTTTTCCTTTTTGTTATCTTTTATCAAGTATAAATAAAAAATGTCTCGCAATTGCAAGTGACAAAAGAAAAAAAATATAAGTGATAGCATACCTTTGGCAAAGGTACCTCCCATTTACCAGCCTTTTCTTTCCTCTTTTGTTTGATTGTGTTACTTAAAACCTACATATAGATATTATTTGGCCAAATGTTAACAATTTCATCAAGATAGGAAGACTCGGTCAATAAATATTATAATAGTGATACCTTAGCTCGAGTTGTTTCATCACGATCCAAAAGATATGCAGGAATAGCTCCATCATGAACCTTATCGTCAACCTTGCGCCGAGTAGATGATTCATCATGCATGAGAAGACTGTAACAACAAAAAGACTTTGAAATGTGAAAATCCAAACAATTCATTTTGGGAATCAGGTGGATTATTAAAAATATTTATATTCAGACGTTTTCTTCATCAGTGCCTTCTCTGCATAACGTTTCTTTGCAAATTGCTTGCCCTTGATACCAAGTGCCTGCATAAAAGAGATAATATGAGTTCTGACTGAGTAGAATTTATGAATGCAAGGAATTGTGAGGGAAAGATCCCAAGAAGCAAAAAGTTCCTACTATCTAAACTACTGATAAGAATAAAAGTATAAAGTATAACGATTAGAAAATTAAACTAATTCACTAATATAATCAATTAGCTTAATACATAGTATTGTACATATGTATTCAGATAAGAAATTATTTTTCTTAATTTCCTTGAAAATTACTGCAATCATCGCAAACTAACTGCCATCATCAATTTTACAAAAATGACATATATTATATACTAGTATAGTAAAGAAAATTGAAGAAAAAACCTTTTGGGCATATGCAGATCGCTTGTGAACTTCACGTGCTTCCTTCTTCCTGATCCTCTCAAAATGATCAAGACGGTATCCATAGCGCTTTTGAGAAAGATCAATGTGATCACCTTGAGGCTACAGCAAAAGGACACAAAAAAATCAGAAATGCAAAAATAAAATGAGGAAAATATCATTGAAAACATCAATTCCTGCCGTTTTTGTTAAGCTGATTGTAACGAAAGCAAAACTAACCATTTTTAAATTTAGTGTTGGATGGAAGAATTAGTCGGAGAAGATATGACACTATTGATTGGAGGTATGCGTTTAGTCAGACGGCAAAACCTACAGCAGAAGAAATAAATATATCAACAAAAAATATCATATTTAATATCAAACAGAACCACCATTGGAGTCTATCTATCACCATTTAGATATCCAACACGTAAAAAGAGAATAAAAATGCAAGAACAAAGAACACCCCAAGATTTTAGAAAAAGCAATGATAAACCCAAAGACCCTGCGCTATGTAAGTATGTAACACATTAACAATCCTATAATAAGATTTTTTTTCTTCGAAACATCTTTCCATCACTATTAAAATGAAAATCAGATTGAATAGAATGAAATTCAGATTAAAGAATGAAATAAAATGGGAAAAAAAAAGAAAATCAGAACTCAATGTATCTCAATAATACAAAGAAAATCAAAGAAATCTGAATTCAGAATCAAGATAAAATATAAATGAAATTATAGAAAATTAGAAAACATATAAATAAGAATTCAGAAAGCATAGAAATCCTAATTCCAGAATTCAGAATCACAGAAATAAAAAATAAGAAATTATAGAAATCTGAAATGCAAGGCAATTAATAAATTATACAGAGATAATGATTCAAATCAGAATAAAGATAAAATATAAGAAATCATAGAATGCGAGAAATCATAGAAATAAATATAGAAAAGAGAAGGAAAGGAAAAGAAAAGAAAAGAAAAGAAATGGAAAAGAAGAGAATGAACTAAAACAGTAAACATACTTAGAGGCTAGAACCTAGAGCATACGAGGAGTTGAGCTATTGAAGGCCGGTGAAAATGGCCGATGCCGGTGGACGACTAGGCGGCGGTGGGGAATAAAGGAAGTCGAAGGGAAGAGGATCGTGAGTTTTAAAGGGATTTTACTTTTTAGGTCGGGGTTTTGGTTAGGGATTTTATTTTACTAGACATTTTATTAAAACCCCTAAAATTTAATAAAATTATAAGTAAATCCTTTTAAAATCAAGAAATTCAGGAGGCATAAGTGTCCCCTGACCCTCAAAATTTGATCCCATCACCATTTAGGTAGAGAACAAAAATACAAGACCAAAGAACATCCTAAGATTTAAGATAAAACACAATGATAAATCTAAAGACCTCATGCTACGTCGCTAGGACTAAGCGTCGACGTCTCCGGGCATTTCCTTGAAAGTGAAGGACAATGTCGCTCTGTATCAGGTAAGACAGGTTCTTATAAGTGTTGTGACTTGAAAATCAGACCATTATTAAATTAGTCAATTTGTTACAACATATTGGCGTTTGCTAACCCTTTTTTTATATCGAAAAGTACCTTTCTACAGATGTAGAACTGTCAACTTTCAGATGGTATATCAGAACCACAAAATATATTATCGAAAAAATTTAAGTAAAAATATACAAAGTAAGATTCAAATTCTAAACTTCAGAAACATTAATAGTTTCTGAGACCAGTGAGCCAATTTTACTTTGTTGGCGTTTGTTAAACCATTATGGAAAAGATTAAGAAAAATCTATTTTGGTTAATGTTTTTAATGTATATCAGAATTTCCTTTGATTTCTTAGATTAATTTTATCTCATCAAAATTTTATACTCGAATAATATTGACAGTTTTTACAATTGATAAGTTTAGAGTAACAGTAAAAGTTAAAAAAACTAGAGGAATAATTCAAAAGATCTGAGGCCATTTAAGATAAAATAAACAATGATGATTGATAACTTCAATCTCAGATTCACACTCAAGTGGCACCAAAAGCATCAGAAAGGGATTTGTAAGCTTCAACGCAGCTTTTGAATTTTTCACTTGCCATGGTCTGCAAACAAAATAAAATATTTGACTCAAATTCTAAAGATTGCAGAAATATCATAAAACCAATCATAATTGACAGTAAGATGAATCTAGATCAATGATGGAACCAATCTTGCTTAAAACTCATCTAATTATGTTAAATTGATGCATGTTGAACAATATAGAACTTGAGAAACAAACCTGTGAATCTCCTTGGTGCTTGTCTGGATGCCACTTTAGTGCACTTGCCCGAAATCTACAATGAAGCAAAACATGGAAAAAGACGACGACGACGACAATCATAAAAATCTTCAACGAAAAGTAAAAAAATCTTACGCCATTTTGATGGCGTCCATTTGTAATGGCCCAGTGGAAGGCAATCCAAGCATAATTCTATGAGAACAAGAGCCTTCTTTTTTCAATGTATAATTATCATTGTCATCGTCATCATCTTCGAAGTCACTCTCATTGTCCCATGCCCCTTTTCTGTAATTGGTTGAATTCCAGGCTTGTTCTTTTTGTGTATTCGACCATGGTTCACCTCCACCACTCGTCCAGTTAGACTTATCTTTAAATTCAAATCCAGGTGTGGACGATGATCGGAAACCAAATCCCTTTGGTGATCTAAAAGACCATGAATAACATTTGTCTCCAAAATTCACTTCAAAAGTTTTCGCACAATCCCTATCATCGTCATCATCACTGGCAAATCTCAGTTTTTTCTTACCTGAGAAAAATTAAAAAAAACAGAACATATTTTCAAAATAATTCATCAATATACTTATTTTTAGAAAGTAAGAAAATCTAACCTGTTTTCTTATTTGATTTAGAATTCTTGGGAGTTTGCTTTTGTTTGTTATAACGTTTACATCTACTGGAGTTATTATTAATATGTGCATCAACATCATCCCAGGATGCCCCCCAGTCTTCCTGTGAATGAAAATAAAGTACTAAATTGAACCACATCGAGAGAATTATTTAGAGAATTTTAAAGAAGTATTTACTCGATGAGTGCAGCTCCCAGATTTGACGAAACCTTTGAGAAGAAAATCATTTAGAGCTTGCTTTGTATCGGCACGTTTTCGACGAACCACATACTTAGCATTATGTACCTTGGACTGATGTCCGTATTTCCTTTCATTCTGCAGAGAGAGAGAGAGATTCCATTCTTTAAATAATTAGCAGACATATTAATTGTAATTAACATGTAAAGTTGACTTTTGAACAAACAACATTTTTTATTGAGAAACCCTAGATTTCAGTTTGAACGCGAAACGAATGCAGTCGAACACCAATCAAACGTAATCTGACAAAACAGCAGCAAGCCAGCAACAGAAAATTAAAAATCTGACCTTGTCGCAGTCGAACTTTCCCTTCCTTTGAGCAGAGGAAGAAGGTGTGGAATGAAAATTATTCAGGTAAAGACATCGGGCATACACCGTAGGAATTTGGAGTTTGGACACTGACCTTCGCATATCGGAAACTAGAATGAAGAAAACGAAAGCAGATGTGATCGAAGAAACCCTTTCTTGTATTTGAGAATTGATGGGGGAGCAATATGTGAATCAGATCGAATTCCTCATCCCTTGTGGTGTGGAGTGTTCGGTTTAAAAAGAGGAAAAAATCAACAAACAAGGACTTTCAACATCGTCATTGAAATAGAGTTGGATTCTCAAAATGCAAACTACAATATTTCCAAATCTTTCAAATTACAAATGAATCACAAGAAACTTAAATCATTTTTTTTATCCAAAATTTGAAAATTAATAAGAAATTTTTAATGATGATAAAATAATACAACCATAGATAATTTAATACGATCATAATGAGTAAACTTCCGGTTTTAAACCCTAGTAATAGTAAGTAACAACTACTAACTTTCGATTTTTTGAAATATCTTTCCATCACTATTTTAATGAAAACCATAAACAAAATCTATGACATTTAATTGAATAGAATGAAATTCAAATTAAAGAAATAGATAAAATGGAAACAAAGAAATCAGTAAAATATCAGAGAAAATCAGAATTCAATGTATCTTAATAATACAAACAAAATCAGAATTCAAAATCAAGATAAAATATAAATGAAATCAAAGAAAAATAGAAATCATATAAATAAGAATTCAGAAAACATAGAAATAATAGAAATCATAATTCCATAATTCAGAATCATAGAGATAAAAAATAAAAACTAATAGAAATCTGAAATGTAAGGCAGTTAATCAATTATACAAGGATTATCATAGAAATCAGAAAAAAGATAAAATATAAGAAATCATAGAATGGAAAGGGAAAATGAAGAGAATCAACTAAGACAATAAACATACCTAGAGTACAGAGCTTAGAGGATACGAGGAGTTGAGCTATTGATGGCTGGTATCGACTAGGCGGCAGTGGGAATAAATAAGGGAAGCAGGAAGAAGTAAGATTGCGGAGAGAACGGAAGACGATCGTGATATTTTTTAGGGATTTTAGTTAGGGATTTTACTTTACTGGACATTTTATTAAAAAAATCTAAAATTTAATAAAATTATAAATAAATCCTTTTAAAATCAAGAAATCCAGGAGTTATAAGTTTCTTTCTTACCCTATAAATAAAAATGTCAAACAACTCAAAGTATAAATGACTATTTCACAACTTATTCATTTACAACATACACCGTTTTTACAATTTTCCCTTATATTTGAACAATTCATATCAGGTGAGAGGACCGTGAGAACTTCGCTTGAGATGATAATTTTCTCACTTTTAATTAAGTAGCGTCATTAGTGGTGTAAAATACTATACGTTTTGTATAATTCATAGGTTATAGCTATATAGAGTCTATAGGTTACAGCTATAGAGACTATTCATAAGTATAGAGGCTATTCATAAATATTTTCTGAATGACATCGGCGGGTTTTGGGTTCGAATAGGTTTGTTCATAGATTTTTTTGGGTTCCAATTAGCTTCCGACAAGGTGCGTTCCGATAGATTGTTCATCGTGTTTTTTGGTTCTTGATTGGGTTCCGACTGTGTCGTGTTTCAATAGGGTCGTTCATCGTGGTTTTGGGTTCTCGATTGTGTTCGGATTAGTTATGTTCATCGTATTTTTGGGTTCTCGATTGGATTGCCTGTCAATCGTATTTTTGGTATAGGGTGTGCCGTCGTATATAGGTATAGAGGCTATTCATATGCTTTTCATAAATATTCTTTTCATCGACGTCGGCGGGTTTTGGGTTCGGATAGGTTTGTTTATAGATTTTTTTGGGTTCCGATTGGCTTCTGACAAGGTGCGTTCCGACAGATTGTTCATCGTGTTTTTTGGTTCTTGATTGGGTTCCGACTGTGTCGTGTTTCAATAGGGTCGTTCACCGTGGTTTTGGGTTCTCGATTGTGTTCGGATTAGTTATGTTCATCGTGTTTTTGGATTCTCGATTGGATTGTCTGTCAATCGTGTTTTTGGTATAGGGTGTGCCGTCGTATTTCCTTGTTCTTCTTTCGTCTCGTCGACGTCGTCGGGATTTGGGTTAGGATAAGTTTGTTCATAGAATGTGTTGGGTTGGGTTCCAATAGGTTTGTTCATCCTGTTAGGTTGGGTTCCGATTGGTTTGGGTTCCGATAAGTTTGTTCATCGAGTTTTTGAGTTCCGATTGGCTATCGATAGGTTTCTTCATTTGTTCCGATGGGTTTCTTCATTTGTTCGTGTTTTTGGTTTCCCATTGAATTCCAATTGGGTTGGGTTCCAACAGGTATGTTCATCGTGTTTTTGGTTTCCGATTGGTTCATTTGTTCAATTAACTTCGCTTGACTTTGCCTATATTAACTTCGATTCAATCAATGTACCAATTAGGTTACTCCCGGGTTAGGGTAATTAGGGTTCACATAAGATTCTTCCCAGTCGGGCTGTACAAATTAGGGTCATAAGCTTCTTCCCAGTTAGGCTGTACAAATTAGGGCCATAAGCTTCTTCCCAGTTGGGCTGTACAAATTAGGGCCATAAGCTTCTTCCCAGTGGGGCTGTAAATTTGCCCAAAACCACTGTAACCTGGAAGAGTTTTTAGGTCTATAAGATTGGCTTATGGTCTTCTACTGCATATTATAACTGATTGACTACCTCTCCTACCCTCCGCAGTATACAGAACGATTTCATATGACAGATTCGAGGACGTCGTCCGTTTGACGCCAAAAGAACCGAGATCTGTTTTACTCAGTCACATTCCTCTGGTCCCTGAAAAAGTCTACTACAGAAGATCTTGGAACTTTAAATATATTCAATCACTTAGGTTGGTTTTCCACTTGGTACTTTCTACTCTTCTTATTTGAATTTAAATATATTTCTGTCAATCCATCTTCCTATTTAGTTAGAACATTTACGAATTAGAGATTACAGTTTATTGCTTCTTCCATGGGGGAGATATGCGCTAGCCAAGAGGTAAATTCGGGTCATGATTTGTTCCAACCATAGGTTTTGCTGTTTTTCGGATTATAGGGTTACGCTTTTAGGGTAACACGTTATCTTATTTTCTATTTGCGAGTTAGTATTAGGGTTCACAGACTTATTGGATTCCCAGTTGTTTGCCATAACACAACGACGGAGAACAGACTAATAAAACTTTCGAAGAGATGATCCAAGCATGACTAGAGTATATTCTTACTAAGACAGGAAGGAAGTATTCAAAGAAAAAAGGTGAGTAGATTTATTTTTATTAATGTCGTTGATCCGAGATTTGTCCATGATCTGAATAAGATTTAATGTCTACTTATCTGAATAGGTTGCAGTTGAACGCAAGATGTTGGAGGACGTAGGCCCAATAACACAGTATTTATGTTTGATTAATTGAGTTAGTTGTAAGTTAAAGGTCATATGAAATGCCGCCCGAGACTGCAATTCTTTATCCACAAAATCAAGTCCATTCGCTTATATAAACCCTAACTCTCCAACATTCCAATTTTTCTTCTCTTCACTGTCTTCAACTCCAGCGCTATCTGATCGGCTATTCTTTTAGGCCAAAACTAGAGACTCGTGGATGCTCGACTAACAGCGACGGACTACGCGCGTCATCGACAACGTCGCATTCTACGTGAAAGAGAGGTCATAGACCTCTCCTGCGATGACGACGAGGACTACTGCACACCACCGTCGAATCGTCGTCGTCTTAACCCACAGACTCCACCGGTGCACTATGAAGAACTCTCCCTTGTACAATCAAGGAGTCAACCGTAACCTGTCCGCGAGACCGCTCGTCGTCAAGCACCACCTCCACCCCCAGTGCTACGACGCGATGAACCGGTACCTGAATACGTACCAGAAGCAGTTCCACCACCACATAATGATGTGGTTTTGTTTGCCCACATTGTGGATATCTGTTCATTGCATTTCTGTATACAGCCACGATGAGCATGCTGAACATCCCGGATCCCGTGGAGCCGATGAACTTTGACTGGCTCGATGATTTGGAGCTGGGAGATCCTTAGAAGAATGTCCATAAGAACAAATTAAAACCATAAAAACGTACAAAATTACTAAATAGTAAATGATAACTAATTAAAACCATAAGAACATATGAAACGTAAAATACATACGATTGTTGTAACATTAAATGTTTGGTTTGGTTTAACTTTGAAGGTCCAACACTTTGCGGATTAATATTTTCCTTGCAATTACTCTGTTTGAAATTTATAGTGTATAAAGCTTTTAAATTATATTGAATTAAATTTAATTTTATAATAAACAACTAAACTTACGTACCTCACAAGGTAATTTGATCAAGGCAAAAGGTGGAGGAACTAAAATACGTGGAGAAAAGTCGATGCATCTAACAACAACAGAAAGATCTTCGTAAGTATGTTTTCTAGAAATTCGAATTCTAGTTTCAACCTCTTCTGTACTACGAATTGCTGAATCCCAAAATTCGGGGGAATTCTGAATTGCAGTAGGATAAGATAAAAGAAGTGTATTGCAATTATCATTAACAGAGGGATAAGAAGAAGTAGCAATAGTGGACGACCCGGCTACACATATCTTCGCCTCAGTCGGTGTAATAAAAGTTTTGTGTAATATACCTGTTGATTCGAACGAATTTATGGATTCGTTGACTGAAAACGACTTACTGCAATCTTTACTGTCGATATCGGTATTTACAGTACGTTCTTTAGACAAATCTGGCATATTGAGAAAATCGAAACTAGGTCGAACTATAGACCTAATAGGACTAACATAATTCAGATTAAGATTAATGTGACTAACTAAAGTAACTAAATCTTCATTACATATTTACCGATTAAGATTATTCAATGGAATACCTGGTGGATCATCTATAGACATAGGATCGGAAACAGATGAAAGAGACTTTGGCATGATTTCAAAATTTGCTTTGGATACTGAAACGGACTTACTGTGGTCAATAATTGTAATAGCAATATCAGATATATGTTCTTGACACCAATTCAGATCACTCGTATGGTCACTAGTAGGAATAGCAATAGACTTCATCGGACTAATATATTCCGCATTTAAATCAATAGCAGCAGAGGTAGAAGGCTCAGAATTTAGACTGTCAACTAATTGAAAATCACCTATGTAACGACTACGAGACTTACTAGAAGACGAATGAATTTCAATAGGTTGATTGTAGTCATCTATGTAACAAAGTAATTAATTAGCGAACCTATAATTCAAACTAATTATAAATTAAATTACTAAGGAAAAGAATTTATCAATATGTTACACAAAATATAAGACAATATTACCTCATGATGAACAAGTATGATTTCTAACTTTCGACATATCACACTGAAATACAGAAATTTCAATTTCAAATAGTTTTCAAAAAGTATTTTAACGAAATTATATATGTCAAATAATCAAATATATGTAAAATACAACCTTATGTTTGATATTATTATTCTTTTTTTTCCTTATATGAAGAAATTGACGTAAAGTCGGTTGAATTAATGAACTCGAAAATTTATGTAATTTGTTCTACATTAAATCATTAAAAATAATAAGAGAAAAAAATGTTAAATAAAACAAACATATTGAAATTGAAATATAAATCAATAATTGAAATTAATTAATGAGAAATATTAAATTAGATAAAGAAATTATAGATAATCAATTTAAATACATAAAAATCATATTACACCTCTGGCGGAGGACCAAAACTATTATACGACAGCGGAAAATCGTATACCTGTAAAAACAATTGAAAAAATCAGTTTCATTGATATATATAATTCGATGAACGTATAAGAATAAGTTTAGATTACCTCCTTATTACTAAGAGAGACTATCGTACGCTTCTTCTTTCGAGGATTTCTTTCGTATCTTTGAAATATTAAACGATTCCGTGGTGACTTACGACGAAATAGCGTAGTGTGCTCCCACAAAAATATCTACAAGATGAAAAAAAGATTTAATTCAAAGTCGAGTTTCTAGAAGGAAAAAAAATAGAATAATTAAAAAATAAGTCTTGAAGAAGCAGAATGGTTAGAAATGGCAGATAGATCAAAGGTAAAACAGGGTAGAAGGTTAGAAAAAATGGAAGGGTTAGAAAGGCAGATGGCTGTTGACTAGTAGAGGAGGAGGTGGGTTGTAGTTGTGCAGGTTCGAGGGTTTAGACAGGGTGAGGAAGGTCGGAGTTGTGAAACCGTTGATAGTAGTAGAGGGTAGAAGGAAGTAGAAGGAATGACGATGTCTTCGTTTGATTGCCCAAAAAAAATCAGTAAATGGGTTTGGTTAAATAGAGAAGTATGAGGCTATGGGTGACAAGATTGATTTTAGGTATAGGTAGGAGTGTGAAGCACTTAATTTAAACAGCCGGCAAATCAGAGCGGCTTACCTGAAAGAGTGGGAGAAAGAAGAGTCCAGCGAAGGAGACATCACAAGCCAGCAAGCTTCAGCGCCAGCCAACATCGATCAAGAAGAAGGTGAGAACACAGGATTGTGGAGGAGTGCCCGACTGAGAAACCCGAAGAGAAGCTCCGATTATATTTATTATTATAGTGGGTCAATTTCTAAACCTTCCCGTAGTTAACTAGTATTTTATTTTAGTCCTTGTTTGTATTAAATATAAAAACTGCAGTAGACTTTAACTTGGAAGGTAATGAAAAATTAAAATAATTTTCCTCCATCGCAAAATCGTGGAAAACCCTAACCTCGAAGCTCTGATCCTGAGAGAATCCAGAACCAGACCGCGAGGAACTCAACCACCGATCCCTCCAACCGATTCCGCCCTGCTCCGATCATTTATCCTTGATCCAAGCTGCAGATTACAACCAGCACCCAAACCGCCGACCTCCGAAGAACACTCCGGCCAACATCGAAACTTCGGATAAATCTGTCCAGCTTTTTTGTATTTTATTCTCTTTTTTCAGGCTGTACCATTTGGTGCTTTCAAGTTTGTGCTCACCTCTCACTTGTTAGGAGCCACCATGTCTAATCTGGAGGCCCAAGTTAAAGCTCTTCAAGTAAGTCAAACTAATCAAATTCAAGAGCTAGCACAACTAAAATCAGATCTGCAAAAATCAATGGAGACACAGAATTTAGAAATGAAGAAGAATATTACTTCATTATGCCAAAAGTTACAACCTTATTTGAGAAGCCCTACTTCACAGAGAACTCCATGGGACTCTTTATGTAAGGATATGCCTAATGATGTTCTAGATTATCCTAGCTATGCAAAAGACTATCTGAACAGTGAATATGATGGTACAAAAAATATGAAGTTTATTATGCCTCGTTTTGAAGGAGAGAATGTGAGAGTTTGGCTTTATACAGCCAGAAGGTATTTTCTATACGACAAAATCCCTGAAAATCAGAAAGTTCTCATAGCATCTTTTCACATGGATGGTTTAGCTCAAGAATGGTTCTCTTATATGGAATCTTGCAACCTATTGACAGATTGGTTTTCTTTTGCCAATGATATTCACAAAAGATTCGATCCCAATGATGATGCAATCCCAGGTGGCAAATTGAGCAAGATATTTCAAAAATCTACTGTGGCTGCTTATTTGGCAGATTATGAACATCAGGCCAACAAGGTGATAGGCCTCTCCGAATGGTTCCTCCTTGAACTTTTCATTTCTGGACTGAGAAATGACATTCAACAAGAGGTTTTGAAGTTTAAGCCCCAGATATTCAAGAGGCCATGTCCTTAGCCAAAGCTGTAGAGGCTCAAATTGATGGCTCTAGTTCTAAGTACTCGGGAACCCAAAAGAAATTTTCTTCTGGAAATTCAGTATTTTACAAAAACCCATCATCATTCCAGACTTCTTAACCAAATTCAGCAGAGGGTGATTCCAGCAAGAGTACACAAAATAAGATCACTAATTTTAAGAGACTGAATGTGGCAGAGAGGAGAGCTAGAAGAGAAAAGGGATTGTGCTTTAATTGTGACGAGAAGTTCAACCTCAGGCACCATTGCAAAGGTAGATTATTCAGACTTTCTGCTGATGAGACCGAGCTTTGGGAAATGGTTAGTGATACAGAAGAAGAAGAGTTAGAATGTCATGGGGAAGTAACTACATTGAGTTTGAATGCTTTAGAGGAAAATGTAGAGAATAATATTATTAGAATGAAGGGTTCCCTCCAAAACAGAAAAGTTTCAGTACTTATTGACACAGGTTTCACCCACTGTTTTATGCAAGAAAACCTTGCCCACTCACTACCACTTAATATCAGCCCTACAAGACCCTTTTCAGTCACTACTGGGGGTGGTGAAAAACTTATTTGTACCAAAGTATGCAAACAGGCACCTCTGAAAATGAGTGAGATCACTTTAACCCTTGATTTGTTTTTGATTGACTTGGCAGGAATAAATGTGGTACTAGGAATGCAATGGCTGAAATCTTTAGGAATGGTCTCATTCCAATTCCAAGAGCCCTCGATGCACTTTGATTGGGAGGGACAGAAAATCTGTTGGAAAGGGGAATCTTGGATAGATGATAATCTATTATCTTCTGCTGAATTGAAGACTCTATTAAGCTCTACTACAGAGGCATTCATGTGTTATCTAGAAATGAATGACGAAGCACCTCAAAAATTAAATGTGGACAAATCAGTAAGTCCTATTATCACTGATCTTTTGTATACTTATGAAGATATTATTGCTTCCCCCACTGGTCTACCACCTTGAAGAAAACAAGACCACTTCATACATCTGGAACCACAATCTAAACCTGTGAGTGTGAGACCATACAGGCAGCCCCAATTTCAGAAAACAGAAATTAAAAGATTGATCAAAGAAATGTCAGAACAAGGGATTATACAGACCAATACATCATCTTTTTCATCTTCTGTTTTGTTGGTTGAGAAAAAAGATGGAGGGTTCAGACTCTGTGTAGATTATATGGCACTAAATGTCTTGACAGTGAAAGATAAATTTCCCATATCCACGGTTGATGAACTTTTAGGGGAACTTAAGGGAGTTTCTGTATTTTCTAAGTTGGATTTAAGATCAGGTTTCCATCTAATAAGAGTAAACCCATCAGATGTTTGTAAGACTGCATTTAAAACTCACCATGGGCATTATGAGTTCTTAGTCATGCCATTTGGCTTGACCAATGCACCCTCCACCTTCCAATCTGTTATGAATGACACTTTTCAACACCTAATGAGAAGGTTTGTGATTATTTTCTTCGATGACATCTTAGTCTATAGCAAGAATGAATAAGATCATGTTCGGCACCTTGAACAAGTCCTGCAAACTTTAAGGTCTCACAAATTTTTGGCCAAACTCTCTAAATGCACATTCAGAAAGGCAACTATGAATTTTCTAGGGCACATTATCTCTGGCTCAGGAGTAGAACCAGACCCTTCTAAAATTTCAACAATGGTGGACTGGCCTTTACCTAAGAACATCAAACAATTGAGAGGATTTTTGGGGCTAACTGGGTACTACAGAAGGTTTGACAGAAAATATGTCGAGATAACATTCCAAAGAATTCATTTGTTTGGAATGATGTAGCTTCTTCCAGTTTTTCTGCACTCAAAAAAGCCATGACAACAACACCAATACTGATGTGCCCTGACTTTACGAAGCAATTTATAGTAGAGACTGATGGTTGTTTGGTAGGGATAGGTGTTGTGTTATTACAAGAGAAACACCCCATTGCATATTATAGCTCTAAAATTTATAGTAGGATGGCTGGAGCATCTATCTACACCAAAGAGATGTATGCATTTACTCAAGCTGTGAGTAAATGGAGACATTACCTTCTGGGCAACCATTTTATAATCAAGACAGACCATAAAACTCTGAAAAACCTTCTCTCCCAAGTGATTCAAACTCCAGAACAGCAGATTTTCTTATGCAAGTTATTGGGATTTTATTATACTATTGAACACAAATCAGGGAAGGAAAATGTGATAGCTGATGCCCTATCTAGATCTTTAGAAGAACATAATGACACCACTCAAGACAGATCCCATCCTGGCTCTTACACAGAATTTTTGCAGCATGATAGACGACATTAGAAGAGAGAATGATCCTTCTGCCTAAGAATTAATGAGAACAGTTCAGTCCAGTTCTGGTGGGAATGATGGTTTTACCGTGGTAAATGGTAATTTAATGAAACAGGGGAAATACTACCTACCTCAATCATCTAATTTTATACCTTTGATATTACAAGAGCTTCATTGTTCTACCTTCGGATGCCATTCAGGAATTGAAAGAACACTGAAAAGAATTTCTAGCATCTTTTGGTGGAAAAATATGAAGGTAGATGTTCAAAAATTTGTGAAATCTTATTTAATTTGTCAACAAACTAAATCTACCAACCACAAACCCCTTGGACTCCTAATGCCACTACCAATACCAGAGGCAGTTTGGGATGATATCTCAATGGATTTTATAACCCATCTTCCTAGAGTTGAAAGAAAATCGGTAATTTTTGTTGTGGTGGACAGATTGTCTAAATTTTGTCATTTGGGAACCCTACAGGCTGATTTCAATGTAACCACGGTCGCTGATATGTTTATTCACATGATTGTTAAACTACATGGTATTCCCAAGACTATAGTCTCTGATAGGGACAAGGTTTTCACCTCAAAATTCTGGAAGACCCTACACAAGGCCAGTGACACCATACTATGCATGTCAACAACTTACCATCCTCAGACAGATGGCCAAACTGAAGTGGTTAACAAGTGTATTGAGATTTATATGAGAACTTTGGTTCATGATAATCCAAAGAGTTGGGTAAAATTCCTCCCTTTGGCTGAATTATGGTACAACACTAGCTTTCATTCCTCTCTTCGTATGTCACCGTTCAAAGCTCTTTACGGAAGAAATCCCCCCAGCCTTCCGATCTATTCAGAAGTAAGAACTCCTGTTGATGATGTTAATTTTGACCTCCAACAAAGAGAGGATATTATTGGACAGGTTAGAAAAAATTTGGAACTTACCCAAACTAGGATGAAGAAACAAGCTGATCGAGTAAGGAAGGATGTTGAGTTCAATGTGAATGACTGGGTTCTAGTGAAATTGCAACTCTACAGACAAAGAACAATCATCTTGAAGCTTCATCAAAAATTGGGGCTCAGGTATTTTGGCCCATTCCAGATCACACAGAAAATCAATCCTGTTGCCTATAAATTGAAGTTGCCAAAAGGATCTGCTATTCATGACTCTTTTCACATCTCGAAGTTAAAAGCCTACAAAGGACCTGTTCCTACAAAGGAGATTGCCAAAATCCCTGAATTTTCCATCAACAACCAACCTGTTTTACTACCTAATCTTTTTGTCGATTACAGAGTTATCTACATGCTCAACAAATTAATACCACAACTATTGGTACAGTAGGAGGGATCAATTCTAGAGGAGGCGACTTGGGAAGATATCTCCAGTCTGAAGAAACTTCTTCCCAATCTACACCTTGAGGACAAGGTGTCAACAGAGAGGGGCAAGCATGAAGCACTTAATTTAAACAACCTGCAAATCAAAGCGGCTTACCTGAAAGAGTGGGAGAAAGAAGAATTCAGCGAAGGAGACATCGTAAGCCAATAAGCATCATCGCCTGCCAACGTCGAGCAAGAAGAAGGTGAGAACGCAAGATTGTGGAGGAGTGCCCGACCGAGAGACCCGAAGAGAAGCTCCGATTATATTTTTTATTAGTGGGTCAATTTCTAAACCTTCCCGTAGTTAACTAGTATTTTATTTTAGTCATTGTTTGTATTAAATATAAAAACTGTTGTAGACTTTAACTTGGAAGGTAATGAAAAATTAAAATAATTTTCCTCCATCGCAAAATCGTGGAAAACCCTAACCTTGAAGCTCTGATCCTGAGAGAATCCAAAATCAGACCGCGAGGAACTCAACCATCGATCCCTCCAACCGATTCCGCCCTGCTCCGATCACTTATCCTTGATCCAAGCTGCAGATTACAACCAGCACCCGAACTGTCGACCTCCGAAGAACACTCCGGCCAACATCGAAACTTCGGATAAATCTGTCCAGCCTTTTTGTGTTTTATTCTCTTTTTCCAGGCTGTACCAGAGTGCAGAACTGTGGAGTAGGGAGGCTAGATATATTATTGCTAAAGCGTAGGTAGATTTGTATTTCAATTACGTTCTTAATTAGGTTCTTAATTGGTTGTGAGAGGTTCTCACCTGATGTGCACTCTATATTTGAAAAACATGAAAAACAGAAGAGATCCTTCAAGAATTTTATAATAGAGAAAATACTTTCGGACAGTAAATAGCCAAGATATTACATTATCGCCATCAAACCGAGGCATCAGAAATTTCATGTTTTTGGTACTCTCATGTTCACTGTTGAGGAATTCTTGAGCGTAACTTGGGTAAGTCTAGAGCATCGTTGGAAAAATTTTACAGAAGGAATCTTTGGGGGTCTTCTGAGGAATGTTACTCGTGGCTTGAGATTGAATTCTTTGACAGATTTTATGCAAATTATTCTTCATCTCGTTAGTGACGTTGTCCATAGAACTCTGTAGATGTGATTTTAATTGAGCCATTTTTTGAATTTGGTTGTTTTGACTTGTTTCCACTTGGGCTTCTAAATTCAATATTATCGCAGATAAGAGAAGTGATGAGTACAACTTTGAAAACACAAATAAAACAGTCGGCGTAGCCTGTTTCTACTAAAAGGAGAAAAGATAGAAAGATCAAAAATCGAATTTGCTCGATTTGATCAGATTTACTCGAATCAAATCGGATTTGTTCGATTTGATCGGAGAAGAGAAAATTCCAAGATTCACTTTGGAACACTCAAAACTTTTTATTCAAAAATATATCTCTTTAGTTTACAATCCTTTTTATTTATAATAGTACAAGTTTAAGAAACCGTGGGAAAACTAAAAAGATTATTTTTCGTATATATAAGATAAATAAAAGACTTAGAGATAATTAGAAATATAAAGATAATTTTAGCAATCCTTCTGACGGTTGCTCTTTCGGATGACGTTATTGACTGGAATCTCTGATGGTTGTTCTTCGATGGTTTGATTTTTGATCAGTTTTTTTTAAAATGTTGATTGGATTTGGAGTGTAGGAATGTCGATCGCTTCAAATAGAGACAGAGAGAGTAAAGCAAATGATCAAACAAACGCAAACGTATAGAGCGTCAGTGGTTGGAGCAGAGGCACGATGGAGCGAGAGTGAACGCGGCCCGTCACCTCACCGCCGTCGTGAACCGCAGTAAATTAGTTTCCTACGTTCAGAGTTGGACGAACGGTTGGATCTCGTCGGCGC
This sequence comes from Zostera marina, assembly GCA_001185155.1. Classification (NCBI taxonomy): domain Eukaryota; kingdom Viridiplantae; phylum Streptophyta; class Magnoliopsida; order Alismatales; family Zosteraceae; genus Zostera; species Zostera marina. The sequence goes on along the minus strand of LFYR01000569.1, from coordinate 169,963 downwards.
ACCGAACCACATCAAACGCTCGTCCTATAACTATATATACTAATTATATTTAGGGTTGTGATTATGTAATAATGATAATTGTAATTTAGACTGACCCATTTGAAATATAATCAATAGATCAACATATGTCCAACAGAATGACTTAACGTCATATTCGTGACATCTAGATTTTAATTAAGGATTTTACCTCACTATCCGCGACAAGGTTCCGCCGGGGGATTTTATGTACGGAAAATGTCTCTACTTTAAACATTATTAAATTTAAGAATATGATAATGATGAGGGTGGAACCCGATCAGTGCTTTATGACGTTTTAAACAAGCTCTATGTGGGGAAATCAGCTCGAACTCCTCAGTTGCTCTGGTTCGCTAGGACTTCTCTCTCTGGAATCAATCTGCCCAAATGAATGGAAGTGACCATCTATTTATATGACTTTTTATGAGGGTAATCTGATCATTTGGATCGTAACTGTCTAACTGCTCATATCTGATTTCATGTTGACTTTCTGACATCGACTTTTTCACTTGTCGACTTCTGAAAAATTGATCTCTGAGAAAGTCGACCGGGGTAAAGTCGATCTTTAAAAAACTCGACCTGGGTAAAGTCGATTTTTGAGAAAGTCGACCTGTAAAAATCGACCTTTTCGTAAGTTGACTTGGAACCTTCCCAATCTATATGGATACCTCTATTCACGTTGGGTTATCCGAATATTTAATTATTGGTATTGTGACCAAGTTCGGGATACTGTATCACCTGATAACATGATCAATTTTTTTTATATTTGAGACAAAAAAAATTATGTACATAATTAACCATTAAACCCTTAATCCTTTCCACCCCAAAAAATTAGGGGATATATGGATAATAATTATTTATTTGGAGTTTTGGTACATTTAGTCGAAAATAAATAGAATAGACAATATTTATCCGCCCCCAATTACTTGGCCGAATAAATCAATATTCAATATTAAAAGGCTTGAAGTGTTTAAAATTTTCTTGAAGTCCGGCGATCGACCCAACAACGGCACCGATCGATATCAGAAGAGCGACACCACTCAGCAACTTCAGGCAAACCCACATTTTACTCCACGCCGGCACCTTCCTCTGAACAATATACATCTCCACCGGAAAATACACAGTCAACGGCCAGAACCCAATCGCTCCCAATATACCAACCACGGCGTCAAAAAATGGCAGGAGCATAGCCACGAGTGTTGTAAAAATGACGAATATGGTTCGCCAGATTGATCGGAACAAGCTGAAACTGATGGTGGAGTCGGAGTACGGTACCGGAATATGGATTTCTTTAGTGATAAAAGATGAATTTGTAAAACGATCGGACACACGTTCCTCGACGTAAGCGAAGATAGGCTGTGCGAAAACTTGGTAAGCTCCGACGAGGTGGATCACTATCGCAAGATTAGCAATGTCTACAAGCCAATACGGGTTGTAAAATCCAAATCCAGTAAGGAGATTACCCGGAGCCAAATCCCCAAATGCGGCGTACCCAAAACAACCACATGCCATGTAGAAAATAGTCGTCATCGTCACACTGATCAACGAAGCTTTCTTCATCGTTTTGACTTCCGACGGTGGTGATCTTAACGTATCTTGTATCTCCAGAAGAATATTCGAGAACGAATAAGCAAATGCGATATTACCCAAGGCTTGAAGACTTCTCCAGATCTTCTGCGTTTTCGTTATTTCACCTACAGAGATTCCGGTCAGACTTCCTTTCACCGTCCCATTAGCTGCATGCAAAGTGTATGATACATTGACTCAGTCAGAACCCAGAATTTATACCGACCGATGAACAAAACGAAACGAAACGATTACCGGAGACTTGGAGGATTCCGAGGAGAAGACCGATGGTGGAGTAAGTGAATGACATGATAGCTGCAAGAATCGACAGCCAAGATAGCTGGTCAAAATTGGGTATATGCGAAAGCAAAATCTCAAATACACCAAATACTATCATGTACGCGTTTCCATCAACTTTGCATGGATTATCGTGACCCTTGCTGTGATAACAGTTTGATCTTTGGACCGCCATCATGCTGATTGAAGAGGCGATGGTGTATCCGATGCAAACTCCGACGAGATTAACATACTGGATAATTCCACAGAACTTCACATTCATCCCACCTGAATGAGAGAGAGATCACAATTTCGAACGGTTAGCATTCAAGAAAACGATAAAAACGATAGTGACAACTGACTGACCAAGAATGGATCGGACGGCTTCCATATATGTGTAATTCCTCTTGCCGTGGAAGAGATCGCCGGTTCTGTAACATTCAGTTTGGAGGCATGATGCGAAGAAAGTAACAATAGCGAAGAAGATCATTATAGCAGGTCCAGCGATCCAACCCAGTTGTCCAATCGCCCATGCAAGAGACAGAACACCGGAACCGATCACCGCCGTTATGATGTGAGAGCTCACCGTCATCAAATTTCCAGTCCGTTTGGGACGACCATCATCATTGAGAAACATGTTGAACTTGGATTCAATCTCCATAGACATCGCCACCACTTCTCTTTTTTCTCAGAATCTTCGCCGGACTGTTCTTCTTCTTCCTCCTTGGATATGTGACGTTGGAAAAATATAGCCACTTTTTGATTCGATTTGATTCACTTAGATACTGCATATATGTTGAATACACGATTATTCTTGAATCTTGAGTGAGATTCTGTAAGAATCTAATTACTAAAAGGAAAAGAAAAAAAAAAGATTCTGAAGAAATGGAAGAATCTTATCATACTCAAATTTGACAGATTGATCAGATTCAGATTGGGAAGACTTTGAAATTTGGGGAATATATCAAAACGATTTTCTTGACACATGCTATAAAAAAAATCCTCAATAATTAAATCACAATTAACCACTCTCATGCTAATATGCTATAATCTCCATAATTAATCCAAACGTGAAGCTTCATTATTCATTCATTCTTGTCATTTTATCAATAGTTGTGGTAAAAAATATAATTAACCCAAAATTACAACTAATTCTTTACTCATTTTAGTTTTTTTTTTATTTTAACGTAGTTAGGTTGTCAACTAAAACTCGATTCGACAGACTCAAGCTTGCGAGAGCCCAACGAACCAAGCACGAGCCCAACGAACTAAGCACGAGCCTAAAGTTCAAGCTTGATAACGAACCAGAGATTGGACAATTCCTTAACGAGTCGAGTCTGGTTCTATAAACAAAAGATTGGCTCATTTGATACTCTAATAATGATATAATGGGTAATGATAAATCACATCAATAATCATAAAAGTATTTTTATTACAAATAGATCCTTTACTATTTGTGGAAATAACTATTAAATTTTATTCATGCAAATATGTCCCTGGTAATTTATATTTGCATCCCTAAGAATTACTAGCAAGTCCAAATTTACCTGCTTAATCTGGGTTGCCAAATTCTTAACCATTTGATTACCAATAGAAGGATGCGCAAATTAAGATACCAATATAAAGTCAGATATTTGTTGCTAAATATAGAGCAAAACCAGATAGATTATAGATAGAATCAACTAAGTTGATCAGCTACTTGTTCTCATGTAAATTAGGCTGAATCGGTTGACCTCTGAAACACAAAGGTACCTGAAGAGGAGCAAACTCCCTCTGATGATGCTGATAACCATGTTGTTTCCGCAGCTCCTGGTTCTGCTGCAATTGGGCACAAATCGATAAGAAAAAACATCCAAAACATCAACAGGTTGATCAAGTCAGTCGAATAGACGAAGAAAAAATAGATCCCCTACCCAATGATCAACCAGCTGTTTGTGTTCCATCTCAAGAGCCTTCCCCTGAAAAGATGACAAAACCCAACAATCTTATAAATCTAAAATGGAAAGAAACTTGGTAATTAATGATGAATTTGAGTATGCATGCCTACATTTCGCCTTAGTTTCTGCAGGAATTCAATCTATAAGAACAACAATCAATGTCAGACTACAATAATCATATCGATAGTTCCATAATGTATGTTGTTTATTTACCTGTTTCTCACGTGCATGGATTTGGCCTTTCTGCAGGGCGTCCTCCAGGCGCTGGAGATGAGCTATTTCTAAAGATTGCAGATCTTCACCCTTCAAATGTCTTGTTTATCAAACAGACACCAGTCAGAACAAGCAGAAAACACAGTCAAAATTAAAATTAAGCCGACCCAAACAAACAAACAAAAAACCTTAATTCGATCTGCATCCTCTCATTCTCTTTCTTAATCCGTTCTATCTCGGCACTCAGATTCTAAAATCCATACAAACAAAAAAAATTCACAATTAGGTTCAACATTTGATCAGGAGAACATAAAACCCAAGGATACCTCATGTTTGGCATCCCAGAGTCTTGTCTCGGCGGATTTGTGGTACTTGAGCAGTATACCAGTTAAACCCATCTCACTGCAGTAAAAAAAAAATGGTAGTTTTAGAAGAAAACTAAACGAAATGAAAGAAGAAAGAGCCAAAGAGGAAATTATACTCGTTGCTACAGTAGTAATACATCTTCCCAGAGGCGGAGAAGATGATGAGAGCAACATCGACGCCGCACAGCACGCTAAGCTCACCGGCCTTCTTGATGATCCCATTTTTCCTCTTATTAAATGTGACCTGACGATTAGTAGCGCTCTCGATCCGCTTGATCTCGATCTTCCCTCTTCCCATTTCGAAAGCGACGAATGCGGAACTTTGGGGATTGGGGGGATATTTGAGACACCCATTTTGGGCAAGGAGACGAGATCGCTTTCTCGAAGATTGTACAGAACTGGAAATTATGCCAGAGCAGCAGTGCAGTTGCTTTTATTCACCGGTCGGTGACGAGTAGATATTGGAGCCGTACGTACGGCTGGTGTTGTCTTTATCAAACGATGACACGATAATTGGACTGACGGAGTGACGGATATACTGATTGCATTATTGCATAACACTTCTAACTGATAGGATCGTCGTCCACCTTCTCTCGCCTGTTCTCCAATCTCCACCGGTAATCGCCGGAAAAAGGTTGTTTAAATTTTAAAAACACGTTAATTGGGATTTGGGCATAGATAGAAATAATTTAAAGTGAAGGGGGGAAATATTAAATATACGTAAAGTTGTGTTGTTTATTAAAAAGTCAACTAGTCAAGTCGTGAAGCAAAATATAATCAAATAAAAAAAAAGACTTTTTTTTTTAAAGCAAAAACAGAGAGTTTTTTTTTCTCAAAAAAAAAACAGAGTTTTTGTTGTTAATTATTTTGGGTAGTTGTCGCCTTGACGAAACTAAACATCATTAGGTGTAATCACGTAGTTAGTGTTTAATAATTGTAATTATGATTGAAGTTGGTGAAATATTCTCAAATCTTGTCTCATTTTGAACTGAAAATTGTCAAATTGGGGTTTGGACTTTGGGAATTTGGAATCTAGTTTTTAATTATTTTAGTTCAAATATGCAAGCTTTCGTCGGAGAATAATTTCAAAGCGATGAAGGTGGTGGTATTGAAGACGGAGGGGAAAAAGGAGGAGCCGGAAGCGGTGGAGGATGAGGGGAGGAAAGGTAGTGGAAGGACGGTGATGGTCGGAGTAAGATTGGATGATCAAAGTAATCAGCTTCTCACATGGTCACTAAGCAATGTTACTGAGACAGGGGATCGAGTTGTGGCGCTTCATGTGTTGTCAAAGTCATGCAATTCTGATGATCTACTTGGGAATTCATCTTCTTCCTTGATTTCAATTGCCAGAGGATTCGAGTCCATGCTTTGCACTTACGACGACTACTGCCGTTCAAAGCAGGTGGTGGGTTTATATGTTTTGGGGTTTCTACTATTCAAATGATTCAATATTTTTGTTTTGTTTATTTTTTATGGGACGGGAAGATCAATTTGAAGCTTAAGATGGTCTGGGGTTCGTCAATTCGAAAAGTTTTGGTAGGAGAAGCAAAACTATTTTGTGCTTCCAAAATCATCGTCGGAGTTACAAAGAACAACACTGTTATTGGGTAAGTAAAGAATGACTATGATACCACTCCTTCTTCCTCTGATAAAATGTAATTAGTTTTCTTCTTTGATTTGTGTTAGATTTTTCTCCACTTCCATTGCCCAGTACTGTGCAAAGAAGATGCCAATCGATTGTTGGGTAGCTGCAGTGAGCAATGGAAAGATTGTTTTCCAGAAAGAGTTATTAAAGAAGTCAAATCACCCTCCATTCAAAGGTTTGAGTCATTTAGAATACTGATCTTTTGTTCCTGGATTGTCTTCTTCTCAAAAAATTTAATTGTTCAATAAAAGCCACAGAGGATACTGATAATGAAAATTTGATTGGGAGTGATTCAAAATATTCAAATCGGAACAAGAGTGCTTTACCATCTGCAAGTGAATCTCCTAACCAAACATGTTCAATTTGTTCAAAGGTTTCTAACTTTTCTCAAGAAGATAATTTTTCGATGAAGATTTCTAACTCCTTAAATAGCACCACTTCCTTAGCTCAGCGCGGATCAGAAACCAGACAGTCGCTATTCTGGAGAATCATTCATGGTAGAAGAACAAAAACATTGGATAAATCCACAATGCCAGTTTCCCAATCACCATCAACATCACCAGTTGTTCATCCTGATGATGAGGAGACATGGAAATTTCATAATGATCTGAAGATTCTCCATCAAAAACATTCATCCACATTCCGATTATTCTCTTATGAAGAACTTGTAAATGCAACATTGGATTTCTCTGCTGGTTTGTTTCCAATTTTTTTCTTCAAGTTTCTTCTGCCAATTATTTGCTTATGAATGACTTCTTTTTGGTTTCTTGGTATTGGAAATAATTATGACAACAGAAAATCTAGTTGGAAAAGGAGGCTACAGTCATGTTTACAGGGGTTGTTTTCCAGGTGGAAAGGAATTAGCAGTGAAAGTTTTAAAAAAAACCAAAGATTTCATGAAGGAATTTCTTTCAGAAATCGAGATCATCACAACAGTAAACCACAAGAACATCATTCGCCTCGTGGGATTTTGCTTCGAAAAAAGCCAGAATCTTCTGCTGGTTTATGATATGTTATCGAAGGGCAGCCTTGAACAAAATCTCCATGGTAAATATCACGGTAGAAAACAATCCGCGCCATTGTTTTTTATAATTTGTTATCATCCATTGATCTTGTTCTTGTAGGTGGGATTGGAAGTGTGTCTGCTTTGAATTGGGCTGATAGATATAGAGTTGCAGTTGGTGTAGCCGAGGCTTTATGCTATTTACATTGTGGCGGAAGTGGTCATTGTATAATCCATAGAGATGTGAAATCATCAAACATCCTACTTTCAGATGATTTCGAACCAAAGGTATTGAATTATTATTAATTACTGTTGTAAATTGTCAAATCTTCACTGTTTAAACTTTAAAATACTAAAAATCTTGTGCTTGAATCCTATAATTTAATGAAGCTGTCTGATTTCGGGCTTGCTTCTTGGACCTCACCATCAATTCCACATATCATAGGCAGTGATGTTTCAGGCACATTTGGGTATGTTTCATCATCTTGTAAAAAATACCAAGTTGATTATAAAAGTTCACCTTTGGCTTTGAGGTTTATATGTGCGTATTTTTTTCAAGGTTTGAGTAGCGTGTCCTATAGCACGCTATATACCCCATAGCGTGGGTAGACAACACTATCTACCCGCGTTATGGGAAGTGAACCTTTAGGCGGATCCGGGTTAGGATCCGCTTAAATACCCAAATAGGGTCAGTATTTATATAGATTTCTCTTCCAGATCTCACAATTTCTCCCCATTTCTAAAACTATTGATTTAACTTAATCACTAATTATTGTATATATCTAGAATTTTTTTAAAATACACTTGGCGCTATAGCACGGGTAGCTGGTGCTACGTCTTATGGCACAACTCAAACCTTGATTTTTTTAATATTCAGGTACCTTGCTCCGGAGTGTCTCATGTTTGGAATATTGAATGAAAAGACCGATGTATATGCTTTTGGTGTTGTTCTTCTCGAACTTCTTTCTGGAAGAAAACCTATCGAAGACGACCCTCATGTAGGAAGACAAAGTTTGGTCATGTGGGTAATGTCTTCCACCCTTAAAAAATTAATTTAATTCAACTTAAATTTATCTTTGTTTGTAAATTCAACATAAACATTGTAAAATCTTAGTTTGCAGTTTACAGAATTAACCATAAGATATTAAACACAGGCAAAACCATTCCTTAAAACGGGAAAGTACAATCTAATGTTAGACTCAAAGTTAGGTGATGAATTTCACAATGAAGTCATAGAAAGGATAATACTAGTCGCCTCACTTTGCATACAAAAATCACCTACGTCACGGCCGAACATGCCACTGGTAAGTTGGATCTTCCACAAGTCTCTTTATAACACAATGTTGGCAATTAACTTTCCATTTCTGTTTGCATGAAGATTCTGAAGCTACTCAGAGGAGAACCAGATGTGCGACAGTGGGCAAGGTATGGATTAAAAACAACAGAGGAATTTGAAAGCGGGTTCATTGATGAAGAATCAATATCAGATTTTTCAACCAGTGACCTCCACAGTCATTTCAGCCTTGCATTGCTGGACGTGGAAGATAACAATGATGAGAGTTGCAGTGTCTAGGGTTCTAAATCTCCATTTCTTCAACCTCCAACTAAACAGGTCAATCCAGAAGTTCTAAATCTTAATCTATGATGCAAATAATGTCATTTGTAGATGATTTATTTTTCCATGGCATATATGATCCTTTGTGAGACAAGTTCTGCATCAAAATCAGTATTACTAATAGTAATATACCTGCATAGTTTGTAATGTCCATCTATATACATATACTAATATACCTGTATCCAGAAAAAGAAGCCTCGGAGCAAAATTAAACCGGAATGACAATCAGCAGTTTCAGTTTTGGCTGCAAGATCTGTAATTTAATTTTGAGTGAATGTTATTATGCTTATAGATAAATGAATACTCTTTTTATCGATTACTTACCAGGATGATGATCAAGAAGAGCCTTTCCTTTTTTCTCTGTAGTATATGATATCGTTTTTATTCTCAGAACCTTTAACTTTGACGTGAATTTTTGTTCTGTTGCATTTTTCAGCAATTCTTCATATTCACTCTGGTCATAGTGTCTGTTGATTGTCTCCTTCAGTTTTTTGTCATACTGGATGAAATTCTCATCCTGAAATAAGAAAAGCATTTTTTACTTAATCATGCACTCATGGTTTTGACGTACTTCATAGTTCATACCTGAATTGTAGATTCTTGTCCAGCTTGGTATTCTACAAAAACCCCAGAATCATATTGCAGAGTCATTTTTCCATCTTAAAATTTGACATGATTCAGATAGTCGGAATCAACGTTCTTGTTTACCCTTTTTCCTCGAAGGATTTCACCTTGATTTGAGCCACTATCTTCAACAAACTCCATCTTCTGAAACAAATCAAAGGAAGAAAAATCAACTGTACAAAAATCAAATTATATCTTCATAAAAAAATCAGGAAAAACAGAGATAATGCCTTTGGATCGACAGGATCTGCATCCGACATACAATAAAAGCTAAATTCCGAATACTTAACCAGAAAACAGTTGAAGAGTATTAACTAATATAACATTTTTTTTTTTTTTTTTTTTTTTTTGAAGCAATTAAATTTCATTAAAATAAGGCTAATGCCAAGTTTACAAAATAGAGAATAGGAATAAAATAGAAGTAAAAAAGAAATGAGCAAAATGCTCATTGACTCTCTCCCATTAGCTATGTAGTCTAGTTATACAGTAACTAGATACGCTGCCTCAGAAGGTTGGTCTCCCATACTTCCATCATACTTAACACTTGGGTGATGATAAAACTGAATTACCAATTTTTTTAGTGTTCTTCCCTAATTCATCCAAATTTCTAAGGAATCCATTATAATTCACAACAAACATAACGATAAAAAAAGATCAACACTAAGATCAACAAGATATCTACATTTAAATTTTAAAATCAATTGTACGGGAATAATAGAATAAAGCAGAAGTATTTAATTAAGACAATGAAAATTAAGTATTTAATTAAACTCCTACAGGTTACAGGCTACAATCCTACCGTCTTCGTCAAGATCCTTATCTATCGTGAGAACAGATAGATCAAAAATTGAGAAAAACGGTAAATGATAAAAACAAAAGATTTTACATTTTTCTTCTTCGAATTCCAATCAAATCCGGCCGGGGGCATACCAATTTTCCAAACAAGAGGAATGATAAACAGAGCAAACAAAAAAAAAAAAAAAAAATTTACAATCAAAATGAAATTTTGGAAGAATTGTGTCTTTAAGACTTAATATTATTCCTTGTATCGGAGCACAAAACCTGTTAAAGAGTTTCAATGAATTTATATGCTGATTTGACAATTGATTTCAATTCTCATCTCAGTTGGATGAGTAATTTTCAAAAAAAAAAGTGATTGATCAAGCTGACAAAATAAATAAATGGTGGGATCATTTAATTGAATTTACTATATATCAATGAGTTGTTGGCAAATTGCAGGGAGAAGAGAGTGAACTGTGAAGGTATGATTATAGAATAAAAGTATAGGCACATCATGAGCAGGTATAGAGCACCAGCTCTGTACCTATTTCCACTATTTCTGGTCTCTCTTTACCCTCTAAACCCTAAATCATAGGGACTGTAGCTACATCAATAGTAATTAAACAAACCCACGTAATTCATTTATTGAGCTTTAAAGACTTCCATCAGACTTTCAAACTTTATCAAAGATCAAACATACTAATTAATCAAACCTTCAAACTTCTTTTATGACCAGTTATTACTACCTACATCGACCACCCATCTACCTGTGTTCTGTATACTGCACATTGGTCATTCACACCAGTCAAAGACTCAGAGAGAAAGAGAAGCTGCCATTTTTTTTTGCAGGAGGAAGTGTGATATCAAAAAAGAGGAAAAAAATCATTTTTTTTATAAAAATTTCCCTCCCTGTCAGAAACTTGGGCTCCTTAGCGAATGGCAATAGTGATACGAATGATATAACCCACTCCGCCGCTGTCAGCATTCTACCATGTTCTAATTCTCCTTCCATCGCAGTCAGAGCAATTGCTGCTGATGATGACGATTGGGCTGCTAGCCTGCTAGAGTTATTTAGATTAGAAAGATAGAACGATTCACGACAACCGATGCATGCTATCAGATCATAACGTCATCACTACGAACGTGACGTCATTGATTTCCGAGCTTCGAACAGCACACTTCTACGATGAGGTAATCGATGATCGTCTTTTCCAAATCGTCGGCGATTAGGTCAGCTTCTTCCTCCACCGCATGGTGGTTTAGTAGTTGCCGGATCTCGTTATCGCGTAGATCCGATCCGATTAACGCGTCAATGGCTTCTATTGTCTCACATTTCGATTGGGGAGATCTTTGGATCTTTGACCAGATCCGATCAAGGACGATGTTTTGCTTGACTTTTTTGGACAGTGATTCCGATATCATTATTTCCTTTATAAGGTCGAACAGGAGTTTGCGATTGCACCGGTGCCGGAGTTGACTGCTGGAGTTGTTGGTGATGATGGAGAAGAGCTCCAGCTCATGGAAGATTATGGGGTCCAATGGGTAGTCAGATCTTGGCCCGACTCGTTGGATAAAAGCTCTTTCAAGTACTCGCTTCACGTATTGGAGTTCCGCCGGCTCCGGTTGCGGCGGTGGATGCACCGATGGTACTGAATGTGGAAGGAGTGGTATTATGTCTTCTCTTCTTACATCAATTATCGGCGTTCGTGGATTCATCCTGATGAATCGTCTAGGCTTCCGTAAGGAGGAGGAGGAGGAGACGGCGACAGCCGGACGTTCGTTGAATCGTTCACATCTAACTTTCTTGCATTCCATCATCGGCGTTAGTTTGGCCACTGATTTGGGTTTCAAGGACGATTTTCCTTTTTGAACAAACGGAGTTGTTTCTCTTTTCTTCTTCACCGACGTCGGCGACTGTTGTAAAGAATCTATCGGCGATCTTGATTTTTCAATTCGTCTACCGACTCTCTCCTTCATCTGCTTCACTATATCTCTAGCATATTGACGTGGACCGCTAATACTACCACTACCACTACCGCAACCATTCTCAATCTTCTTCATCGCCGGAGAAGGTACCGGAGAAGACACGTAATCTTGAAACCTACACTTCAGTTCGTCCATTGCCAAAACAGATAAGTTCTCTTTATTCTGAACCGACGAAGTTCGTAGATCAGAATCCCAAGACCGTCGACTTGCAATCGACATCCTTGCAGGGGTCGCCGGCAACGACTTCGTCCCACGTCTGATATCTTCTTCCTCCCCCACGTTCGAATTCCTCGCCCGCAGTGGTTGCCGCGGTTGGTCGAGATTGTAATTTTCAATAATATTCGTACTATTTGGCAAATATTCCAAACCCATCAATTTTGCTACAATATTCCCACCACCAGACCTTGCTTTCCGAACTTCTTCTATACACGAAAACTGCAACCACAAACAAACCAAAAAAAAAGTCATTTTTTTCCCTTTTGCCTGTTCAATACAAAAAAAAAACCGCGCGCTTACAGGAATATCGCAGTCCTCAGAAGCAAGATGATCAAAATCCAATTCCAAACTATTCCTCGGCGGCTTGACGCCGGCGGATTCAGTAGTACTACTAGCAACAGCAAACAAGGCGGTGTGAGCATCGCATCTAGTTGAGAAGAGAGAAGCTCTGTGGAAATGAAACCAATGGAAGAACCCGGTGATGCAGCCCATAACATGGTTGTTGGATCCGCCGCCATTCTTCCTTGACGCTGATTTGTTCCTGAACCAGTCCTTGGTACCCATGAATGAAAGATGTGAGGAAGGAAAAACAAGGGAGGAAGATGGTGTTGTGTTGTGTTGAATGAGGGGAGAGTTGTCACTCACTTAACATTGGAATGAGTCAGTCTGATGGAAGGATGAAGGGATCATAGACTAGAGAGATAAGACATGACGACATGCATACGGGATAGGACCCCATTAAGCAATTCCCCATGCTCATTTCTTGTCACTGCATTGGTGGGAATTCCAATGAGTGTTCAGAGATATTATTTTATGGGTAGAACACCCACTCGGGTTCCCCTCTTAGATTTTTTTCCCCTTTTTTATTTGTTTTTGAATCAAAAAAAGTATCTAAACCCTAACCCATAACAAGCTTCTCGGACTTGAGAATGCAAGGATTAAAAAAAAAAGCACTGACTCGCTTTCCCCACAGTGAGACAGGATGGTGATACGTTACGAAATTATACCAATAAATTCAGGCAGTGAAACAACGCATGAAATTAATAGTGATAGTTAACAATTGAACTAATCAAGTTGTACATATCTATATCTGCATAGCATCATAATTCATAAGATATTGATAGAAAATAGAAGTTGTATATATTCTATAAAATATAGATAGATAAACAGCTTCTTACCTTATGAGACCTTAGTAAAAACTCTTCTTTTATTGCATGGTCAATTTCAGACATGTGCTTCCTCTGTATGTTTCACTTCAAAAGATTTGGTGAAGAAAAATCCATCAATGTCTGGATTGGAAAAGGAAGAAGAAACACAATTATATACATACCTGATCCAGTGAGAGGGAGATTCCTGGAAAATGGAGGAACCAGTAAGAATATTTCATCATTCAATGAGGAAATCAAGTTTATTTGGTTACAGAATAAATTGGGAAACGAGAAGATTGAACAAAAAAACATCATGAACAAAATATGTCTTTTCAATCTTACTGTTGCAGTTTATAAATCTTTTATTTCACAATATCTATCTAGTCATTCAATGAGGAAATCAAGTTTATAAGAGGAAATTGAACTAAAATAGGATAATAGAAGTTATTATACATCGAACCTGCAGACATTTAGATGAAAGGGTTTGAATAAATGCAGTCATCTAAATAAACAAATATACAGTAGTTTGATTGAATGTTTTTTGCTTAAAAAAAATCATAAAAAGAAAGAGAGGGAAAAAAATGAACAGATCATGACACCCATTAAAAAATACGATTAAGACAATTCCATTAAAAATACACACAAAAAGACATACAGAAAAAACAGATTTGCTTAACAACAAATAATAGCGTGCCATCAAGGAAGATAGGTTAAACAATGTTAACTCGTCTGGATAATTCAGAAGAAGAGAATCCCAGTCGTAGTGACAATCAGAAAAATCAACTGCTCCAATCCAATTCCGATCAGTATCAGAAAACCTAACGATTCGCAACATTCTTGGATTTCGATCTTTATTTGTTCTCCTTTGCAGAAATCTAGACAGAAAGATCTGTACGCGTCGTACCGTCCTTGTTCTTCAGAGCTGGGATACTGTCGAGTTTCACCTGTGAAGGGCAAAATTGAATTTGTTGGATCTATATATAAATAGATCGATTAAATAAATGATTTAATTTTCTAATTGCAGATTAGTCCATTAATTTATGTCATTTTATGTTTCGATCTATTGCAGTTGATTTTCTATTCCTTTTTTATAACAGTGGATTCAATTCTTTTTGTTTGGCCTATAACAAAACCTCAATCTCTAATGAGATATTTGATTCTGTTTTTTTTCGAAAGATAAAAAATTTTGATAATGATTATAGATGATAAAATGTTTGGATTTACAAATATCTCATTTTGAGTAAGTGAAAGATAGTATAGAAAATCAAAAGACAAATAAAATTGATGGGAAAACAAGGAGTTGTAGGATTATGATGATTTAGTGATTACCCTTCTTTGAAGACATCTTTAGTGATTTGCCCTTGGGCTTCAATTTACTTGATTTAGAAGACTCAGACATACGTTCCTTTCTCCTGTTATTCTCTCCCTTCACCTTGAACATAGAAACAGCCTGTAATTCATTCATTCAGAGAAACAACAGTATCAGCAAAAATTTATGTCAAAAAAGAATGATTCAGGATTTCGAACTTTGGATATAGAATTTCGGGATGCTTTACTTGCCTTGTTAACGTCTAGTATATCATCGAAAATTTATTCAAAATTTTATCAGTTTGCTCCCTCTCTTCATTCACCATTCCTTTACCTTGGACAACAGGGAGGAACTGCAGAAAAAGAAGAATAAGGTATTTAATTATATTGGTCAATCAACGCATTGCTATTTAGGCATTTAATTACAATAAGAGCTATAACCTTTCGAAATTTGCCGTGATGCACGGGTTTTTCTCCAGGGAGTTTTTGGTCAAATTTTCCAATACTTGCTGTTGCAGTTACAGCCAATCCGGCAACACTCTCAAGCTCGTGTTTGTTTGCTTTCTTTGGTGCTACCTTTCGACTACCTGATATAGGCAGAGAGGTAACAGCTAATTGAATATGGCTGAAAGAAAAAGAAAACACTAGATTACTATTATCAACTTGACGAGTGGTATGGTAAGGCTACCTCTAGGGATGACAGAAGGCAACTCTGGAATCTTTTGCAGCAAATTGGACCTATATCGTCTTCTCCGTGGCTTGTAGGGGGGATTTTAATGAAATAAGATCGCCTGAGGAAAGGCAAGGATCTGGAGCATATAATCATGGGGGGGCCTGCTGAGTTTATACAGGCTACGGATATAGCTCAGTTATTGGAGCTGGATTCAATAGGTGGAGAGTATACTTGGACAAATAACTCCCCAGGGCCTAATTTTACTCAAACAAAGTTGGATAGGGCTTTTGCAAACCAAATTTGGATTGATACTTGGCCTGAAGCAAGGGTGGAATTTCACAATGGAACCAGTGACCACAAAGCTATGCTAATCACATTATCTCAGGTGGAAAAAGAAGCTAAGCCGTTTAGGTTATTTAACTCTTGGCTGGAGGATCCCTCATATGTAGAGATAGTTAAGACAGACCTAACAAAGCAAATACGTGGAACTGGATTGTATAAGTTACAGCAAAAACTTAAGCAAGTTAAGGTACTTTCTAAGCAATGGGCAGCAGAAAAAGGGCATTCAGCGAAGAGGGTAGCCCAGGCAAGGATTGATCTGAATAGCTCAGTTGAAGCTTTGGAAAAGAATCCCTTATCTATCCCGCTCCAAGAGGAGAGTACAAAAATAAGGGGAAGATTAAAGGAGCTTATGGCAAAAGAGGAGGCAGATCTGAAGCAAAGGAGTAAGGTCTTTTGGTTAAAATTAGGAGACAAAAACAACAGATTCTTTAGTATCGCCACAAAGCTAAGGAGATCTAAAAATTCAACCTCTAAAATTCTCAATACAAATGGAATTCAAACCACCTCTAGGGCTTTATTAGAGGAGAATAGTGTTAGGTACTTTAAAACTTTGTTCAGTAATTCAACAACCCAACGGCCGGCGGTTCCTGTCATTTTTCCTAGAGTGGTTTCTGAAACTATGAATAGGTGGCTGCTTCAGGCTCCGTTAGAGGAAGAGGTAAGGGCTACACTGTTCTCCTTTAATTCGGGGAAATCCCCTGGGCCAGATGGTTTCACATCGGAATTTTTCAAAAAATTTTGGGGAGATCTTAAAGGCCTAGTAATGGAATGTGTAAGACAATTTTTTAAAGGCAAACCTTTGTTGAAGTCTGCTAACCATACTTTCATCACGCTTGTGCCTAAAACAAACACGGCCTCAGATATGTCGGATTTCAGGCCGATATCATGTGTCAATTTGATCTACAAGCTAATGACAAAAATATTAGCAGATAGGATCAGTAGGGTCTCTAGTGAACTCATCTCTCCAAACCAAGCAGCTTTCATTCAAGGAAGGCTCATCTCGGATAATATTATTCTAGCGGATGAAATGGTGCATGGCTTTGGAAGAAAGAGAACTCTCAAGAGGTGTTGCTTGAGTATAGATCTTAAGAAAGCTTTTGACACAGTCAGTTGGGAGGCTATAATTGTCACTCTTGAAGCGTATGGATTTTCTCCTATGTTCTGCAAAATGATTTGGAATTGAATATCCTCTGCATCTTTTTCGGTGCTGGTGGAAGGGACTCCAACGCCTCCCTTCAAAAGCCAGAGGGGGATTAGACAGGGTGATCCTCTATCTCCTATTCTATTTGATATGGTTATGGATGTTCTAAGTAGATTGATACAGAATGGAATAAAGAACAAAAAAATAGACACTTATCAGGTGAATGGTGCTACTTCTATATCTCACCTCATGTATGCGGATGATATCCTCATATTTTCAAAGGCAAATCCGAAATCCCTTAATGCAATTAAAACGGTGCTTGAGAAATTCTCATTGTTCTCGAGATTGGAAGTAAATGCGAGCAAAAGCTCCTCCACCTTCTCAAAAGTATGTGCAGAAAATCAATCTTTACATAATATATTAGGATATACTGTTAAAAGTCTACCTATAACATATCTAGGGTTACCAATCACAGGAAGGAAAAAGTCATTTGGACAGTGCTGGAAGCTAATCCAGTCTATAGAGGCGCTCCTAGCAAGATGGAGTGGGAAATGTCTTTCCTATGGAGGGAGAATACAATTAGTTAACTGGATAATAGCTGAAAAGTATACTTATTGGGCGCAAGGTATGGCTATCCCTGATTCTGTGGCTAAGAAGGTGAGAAGGTTAGCTTATAGATTTATATGGGATGGAAGGAAAGGGATCCCGTGGGCCCAAATGATCCTTCCCAAGTCGGAAGGGGGTCTAGGGGTTAGGAACCTTCCTATTATCACCACTGCAACCAATATTAAAAGAGCTTCAAAGTACTGGGATAAGAGCGATTCTATTCTGGTAAAATAGATCCAAGATAGGTATATTAAAGGAAAGGCGTTTAATGATATACAAATCAGACCTACTGTGGATTCGCATTTTTGGAAAGCTTTTGTT
Organism: Zostera marina; assembly: GCA_001185155.1. Taxonomy (NCBI): domain Eukaryota; kingdom Viridiplantae; phylum Streptophyta; class Magnoliopsida; order Alismatales; family Zosteraceae; genus Zostera; species Zostera marina. The sequence goes on along the minus strand of LFYR01000569.1, from coordinate 152,183 downwards.
TCAGAAAGAAACCTAGTGGATAAATGTTTGGATTGTAGAGCGAATAGTACGATTATGTGGAGATCTGGTAGTCCGATAAATAAATTGGGGGGAATAGTGGAAAGTATTAGAGATAGAAAGCATAAAGACATGTTAGCATAGGGAATTTGGTCGAAGATGCCGATAAAATTCTCTATTCTCTTGTGGAGGGTGAAATGAGATCATCTAAACACGTTCAAGAAATTAAGAAATTGGAGAGTACAAGTACCTCCTGCTTGCTTATTGTGTAATCTGGAAGATGAAACTAGGAGTCATCTTTTGTTTAACTGTTCTTATTCCAGATCTCTCTTAATTTCGTTGGCGGAACAGCTGGATTTCGCTTTCTGGAAAATAATGAATATTCCAGTTCCTACCCAATCAAGTCCAGATATTAGATTGGGGGATCTGACGGAAGCAGCACAAAAGATTACGCGCCACTCCCCCCCTTGGGAGTTAATATGGAATGCTATTGGGTGCTTGTCGTGGCATATATGGACGGAAAGAAATAAAAGGTATAGGCAGCACATTAGTAGGCCTCCTGAGGTAGTCCTTAAGAAGGTCATTAAAGACATCAGTCTCTCCTTTGATTCAATGTATTACAAGAAGAGCTGTTGTCATCCTTTAGAGATATCTATGATGGAAGTATGGGAGACCAACCTTCTGAGGCAGCGTATCTAGTTACTGTATAACTAGACTACATAGTTAATGGGAGAGAGTCAATGAGCATTTTGCTCATTTCTTTTTACTTCTATTTTTATTTCTATTCTCTATTTTGTAAACTTTGCATTAGCCTTATTCTAATGAAATTTAATTGCTTCAAAAAAAAAAAAAAAAAAAAAACTTGACGAGTGGCTAGTATAAAACAAAATAATGTGGATGTATATACACCTTGGTAGTGCATCAACTTTAGAAGCATTTTTTAAATTATGTAAACGGTTCTTTTCTTGTTTCTCAACTCGAGTTTTCTTTTCAGCTTTTCTCTTCTGGAATGGATCTTCCCCAGGCTCTGCAAAAGAGACGATCGTTAATAAAAAAAAATTGCAGCCTACCTAAATAGTTCACAAATCAAGGAATGCAGATGTAATTATTAGAGCAAACAGAAAAAAAACGATAATGCAATGATGTTTAAAAAAAATCATGTTTCTATATTATTATCGAAAATAAGAAAATCTAATTGAAATCATGGTTTCAAAACCACATACTTAAGCAGAATACTGAAGAGATGCATAATTGTTCAAGGATGATGAACAGTGACAACTTTATTCTGACAAGGAGTCAAGATCTCATGAATGAGATTCTAACTCAAGAGGATGGTGACATAAGAATCCTAGAATAATTTGTCTGTTGTTTACTAATTTAAATTTTTTGTTGGTATTTGATACTTAACAAACAATGAATATATATCATTTTAGAAACAGAGAATAAAAGACTATAGGCCACTACATAGTTGAAGTGTGGCAATGTAATGCTTCTAGCAGTGTAGAAAAGTACAGACTACTACATGAGTATGAATCTTTCAGAAATATGCATGATCTTAATTCACTACACTTAGTAATGTCAATTATGTCAGTTTAAAAATGAAAAATGAGTAGACTTCTGTATGATTGTAGCATTTCAATATATTATCAGAAAGCATAAACTCTCCATTGCAGATTATCTATTGTTGATAAATGGAATAATGAAACTGAGAAATCAATGAATATTTAAATTTACGAAATTTTGAGTGTAAAAATATCCCGACGATATGTAAAGCTCGAGAAAGAAAAAATACCATCTGTCATTTTTGCTTCAATAATGGGTATATCATTGTCATCTTCAACACGGTCGTAACCATGACAACGTTTCCAATTTTGAGTCTGTTCGTCAAATTCCCTCTTATCTTTCTTTTTGTTTTGTATACCTAAAAGATGCATGAAGCAAAAAATATTAGAAAATGATGTCAAATTAAACACAAAACCTCACTCCTCCCATGAAACAACCCCAAAAACAAAAGGTGAAATATCAGAACTAACCTTTCTTTTTAGCAAACTCCTCCCATTTTGTAAGAGGTTTAGGTCTGGGGAACTGTAAAAGATATAATATAACCTCCGATGAGTGCATTTACTCTATAGTATATACAGTAATATACACATTTAATCAAAAGAAAAATAGTAAAAAAATGAAAAGATTGAAGATAACTAATTCACAAAAGTCACATGCTGAATACTAAAATATTTCAAGGATTAACCATCCGACTTCCTAAACATTCAGAAAACCATGAAGAGTTCATGTCTTTCTCATTTGTCAAAAACATGACAAATTCATTATGGAAATTTCACGAATTTGTAATTAACATAAATCACAAGGACTAATTTGAAAAAAAAGAAGAAAAATAAAAGTATGTTGCCCACATGTTTCTCCCTTGGTAAAGCTGTTGAAGGATCGGCAATTTTATTAGAGGCCCGTCTCTATCTTCATGGGATGGTAAGCTGAAAAGTTCATTAGCAATCGCTTGGACAAGCTCAGTACCCTTGTTCAGGCATTCTTGTGTCAACTCTTCCCTGAAATAACATAAACAAAAACATATAAATATTAAATAATAATATAAAGTTATAAACATAAAAAAGTCACCTTCTTAATGAAAACATAAAAACATATTTCGTGTATTTGCAAAGGTATTTTCTCTCGATGAACATAAATGCAAATTACAAGAATCATAAATAGACCAGAACGTCCGAAGAAGAAGAAAATACCTGGAAGAAGGGGCAGACTCAAAATGATAGTTTGGATCAAATATTATGAGATTCCCCCATATCGATATGGTGCTGATTCTCTTGTATCAATTCCATTTGACAGAGAAATTAACTTCAAAAACAAAACTACCTTGTATTATAAAAAAATTAATATCAATATAGTCAATTGAGGTTAAGAATAAAAAAATGAGTCCTTTAAAAATCCAAAACATTTTTTTTGAAGCTGTTAAATGTTTTCATTTAATAAAAAATGAAGGACATTGCCCTGAAAATACAATGGAAATAAGTATAAAATATAAATATGGATATTGTGACACTTTCCACACAGCCATATTGCCTAAAGAAAACTCTAGACTATCTGCCTCTAGAGGTTGGTCTCCCATATCTGCATTGTACTAGTCTCCAAGGGATGACAACAACATTTCTTGAAGCACTCAGGCTTGAAGGATAAGCTGATGTCCTTGATTACCTCCTTTAGCACTGTTTCTGGTGGTCTGAGAGTATGTTGTTTCCATCTGCGATTTCTTTCTGCCCATATGTGCCAACTTAAGGATCCAATCATATTCAGGATTAAATTACCACTACTACTGTAATACACACCAAAAATCATAAAAGTAAATATCTACCAAAAACTATTATAAAAAATGGGAAACCCCAAAAATATAAAAAGGTCAAATTACCACTACTACTGTACTACAACCTTAGATTTGAAGAAAAAATCACACTCTTTTGCCACCTTGAAATAAGTGTTTGTTAAAGTAAAGAGGAAAAAAGAAGCACAAAGACCAGTGAGCTTTGGCCAACCCACTCCTTGATTTAAAATTTCTGGCATGAATGAATCTAGTTTTCCTTCAAAATGCTCTCTTACACCTAAAAGTATGTAGATCCAATTTTGTATATTTTGGATCATGTGGATGGACAATCCATTTGAAGTTTTGAACACATACACCACTTGAATGTTTAACTTACTTCAACTAATTGACTTATAGTTATAACATTATTTAGGAAAAAATAACATAATTATTGGAACCCAAGGTTTATAAACCAGTGGTTAACCAGTTAGAGGAAAAAAGTGCTAACCTTTCACCGGTTAATCAGGTATTTGGGCCAAATCTGGCCTGAACACCCAGTATTTGGACCCAAGGATATTTTGGTCCTTTTTCATTAATTATAAGATAAAAAAACCAGACTAACGTTCTTTTATTTATTTCTTCCTTATTCTCCATTCTACCCCACCAATCTCTGAGGAGTCCAAAAACTCCAACAAGCTTCTCAAGTGTTTGTGATCTTCTCCATTGAAGTTTTCCACCTTGATTTTTTGTTTAACCGATGGTCAATAGGTTTTTCTTTTAACCTATTTGAAGAATGATATTTCAATTGAGTTCTGATCCATTGTTGTTGAAATTTCTTTTAAAAAAGGTCAAAAGAAAATAATGTGGTTATTTTTAGCAAAGCGCCTTCATAACACCCGGCTGATTTTTCAATTTAATCATAGATATGAAAGTTCGAATCCTAAACCTTGTATTATGTAAATTATGCCCTTAAACCTATATTATATAAAATACTTAACTAAACAGAGTAATGAACAAGTCTAAATAAGAAAAAAAAGAGAAGAAATGGGTGAAATCGCAAGATCTATTCTAGAAATTTAGATTTCTCCCCTTAAATAAATAATTAAAATCCTTATCTGACCGGGTATTTGGACGGATCCTTTCCCGGGTCCACCTAAAAACCCATTGCTCATAGCAAGGTTTAAAAAACGGTTAACCGGTAACTGGTTCTGACTGACCGGTTATTTGGTTAACCACTGGTTAACCGGTAGGGGTATTCTGGTAATTTTACAATTTTGAAGATAAATATAGTAATATATCATATATTCATATCTATATAAAAAACCCTGTTTATAATAGTAATGGTCTAATAGATAACAAATTCAAAGAAAATAGCAATAGAAATTCAAACATAGTAGTGACAAAAATCCAAACATAGTAGTAGTAGAAATTCAAATTCAAACATAGTAGTAAACTTGTAATAGAAAATAAGTTTTAGTTTTCTAGATAGTAAAATAGTAGTTTTCAAGAAAATGAAGTCTTTAAACCTTTAAATTTTTTAAAATGGATCGGGTATTCGGGTAGGATCCGACCCGAATACCACTAATCAGTCATCGGTTAGCACTAATCTACCGGTCAACCGTCGATTTTTAAAGCTTGGCTAATAGCACGCTATTTAGGACTAAATAGCACCGACTATCCATGCAGTGGCGTTTATAGCACGCGATACTCAAACCATGATTTAAGTTTTTTTTGGAGAGAGGGGGGAGTAGACTAGTTACGGACATTTACAAAACCTTGGGTATTGTTAGTTTTTGCCAATACTATTGATATACAATTATACATCATAATGGTTATATTAGTCAGTAGTCACGAGACTCACAATTATAGTTTATGAGTACATTTTCACAGATAAATCCAGAATGAATGAATTAAGCTTGAAACTACAAAACCTGATCGAGTTGGATTGAGTCGTGTTTATTATACCAAATGAGATTTAAGTGTTTAACAAATTTTTAGACAGTGCGCATAAAAGACCAGTGACCTTATTGAAACACTAAAACACAAATTTACAAAAAAAAACTGATTAGAGCTTGATTTATTGCGACAAATGGGAGATGAATGTCTTTTTCTACGCTGCTAAAATCAATCATCATCAATGTCGTTAACTTAAATCCTAAATACCAGCAAACACCAATCTACCCAAAAAAAACCATGAAATTTCAATAAAACATACCTTGTCTTTGCAGATCCCCTCTAATGAAATCCCTTCAAAACAAAATTGAAAAATATAAGTATTAACAGGTAGAACAGCAAGCACGATTGTCACAATCCATTGCTAGAGAAAAAAAGAAAGACGGAGAGGAGAGGAGACGTACCTTGAATAAACAAACAACGACGGCGAGAATAAAAAATGTTAATATAAAACACTACAGAGTATAGACCCTAAATGTTTGGTATTTTTATAATTTATGTCCATGTAGAAAACAGAATATATAAAAAACCCACAAATCCTTTTATCTGAAATATAATTAAATTTTAGAACCTCAGATTATTCTAAATGACCATTTCAGGCTTCAGCTATGAGAAAAAAAACTTTACTATAATTTCAAAATTAAAACAATTATAAATGAATTGAAATTGACATTCACTATTTGAAATTTTTTAACAAACCAAAATTCAAATCTCTTGAAGCAGTGAATAACTACTGATGGAAGAAAATCAATTAACTTTTTGCCTATTTCTTTTTACTTCTATTTATATTTCTAGTATTTGAATGGAAAAAAGAGAGTTGGTATTCCCTTAAGAGTTCATATTTCACCTAGAAAACAATTAATTAGTAGTCAGAAAACTACAAAAGCAAACTCTAGAATTAATTTACAGAAGCTGCTGCAGAGCATCATAAGAAAATAGATAGATAGATAGATAGACAGACAGACAGCTTTGACTCCTTCTTCTACTTCCTCCTCCTTCCAACCTTAGGAGATGAGTTAAGACTCCTCTTTTATTGCATGGTCAATTTCAGACATGTGCTCCTTCAATATGTTCCACTTCAAAAGATTTGGTGAAGAAAAAGAAGAAAAATCCATCAAAGTCTGGATTGGAAAAAGAAGAAATGAAATTATATACATACCTGATCTAGTGGGAGGGAGATTCCTGGAAAATGAAGAGGAACAAGTTAGAATATTTCATTATTCAATGAGGAAATCAAGTTTATTTGGTCACAGAATAAATTGGGAAGTGGGAAAATTGAACAAAAAAACATCATAAACAAAATATGTTTTCTCAATCTTACTGTTGCAGTTATACATCTCTTATTTCAGAATATCTATCTAGTCATTCAATGAGGAAGTAAAGTATATTTGATCAAAGGATTAACAAATGAAGTATGACTGAAGGAATCATAGAATAACCATAAAAAGAAATCATAGAATAAACATTGAACTATGGAAGACTGAAGGGGAAAACACCATGAAGTATGAACTCCAAGAATTCAAACAAACTATGAAGCAAGAAGATTTTGATCAAAGAAAGCATATCTATCGATTATGATCATTTTTTTACTTTTCAAAATATTTATTTCATCAAAGGATTCAAAAGTGGAATGAAGAAGAAAAACACTACGAACTCAACTAAGAAGCAGAAGCAAGAAGGTTTTGATCAAAGCATGCATGTCAGTTCTAATCTAAATAAACAATACAAATATTTTATTTATTTCAATGAGAAAACATAGTTTATTTACCAAAAGATTCAAAAGTAAGAAAATGAAGAAGAAATTAGAGAACAATCTTATTAAATTTAAGGGAAAAAAACTATGATCTTATCTTAGCTATGAAACTTTTTTCCTAATTCCAGAAGATAAACATAGAATTTTTAATACAATACACAAATCAAAAATTAAAAAATGCTGAATCAAAACTAGATATTCAAATGGGAGAACTACTTGTAAAAATATACACAACCCTAGATATATATATAATGCACACACAAAACATAACCTCAGATAAGAATGGTGAAAAATAAATAAAACCTTTTTTCCCGGGAAGAGTGTTCCCATCCTTTGTATAGAACTCCCTGATGTCAACCAGAATCTTATCACCGAGGGTCTTCACTGAAACCTTCCTATTCTTCGACAACTAACAACATGAACATAAACAAGACAAAAGATGAAAAAGAGAAACAGACAACCCACAACAACGAACACAAGAACAGAACACGTGGTGAACGAAGACGAACCTCAAAGACGAGCCCAATGCCATCATCCTTATCGGAAGATTCAGCCTTGCCATTTTTCGTAGGCTTAGCGTCACCTGCATCGGACGACTCGGTCTCACCGGCCTTCCTCTTCGTTCCCTTCTTCCACATTGTTACTTTCCACCTTTCCGACAGTCAACTGAAAAGGAAAGTCTGAAATTAAAAACGGTAAATAATGTATAAAAATTGATTTTTTATAACTTTTTTGGTCCGTTACATCCAGTCCAATATGACTCGTTCTGGCCCGGCCCATGTCTCCACCCATTTAAGATTTTAAAAACTATAAATAGATAAGATCAGCTTCTGATGTTCCAATGCATGGTGTTATAATTATATTATAATGATTTGAACCATTCATTTTACACTTCAAGATTGAGAATGATTATTTTTTTTTTTAAATAAATGGAAGAATGATCATCCAACATGATAAAATATAACACAATTATAACATCATGCATTATAATTTCACAGCTCGCAAATACATAATTTATAAACAAAGATGAAAGACTATGTGCTAGCTCCAAATCCTTAAATATATAGTGGTGCGGTGCGTTGTACCTGCGTCAGCAAATCGTATTTATTAATATTTAATCCAATAACTAAAATAATATACTGCACAAGACACTAACACATGTACAACGCAGAATAATATACTGCAAAAGACACCAACACATGGACGACGCAAAGTCGATTTAATGGACATAATTAATTTGACGTATTTTGGCGCATTCTGATCTCGGTACACTTGATAATTAGTCTATATAATAGTTATGCAATCAATAGTCACTTCACAATCCCCTTGAGCTTTGGGTATGAACAGACGATCCGACTATATCATTCTACTTATGTGCTAGGTATGGTGAGACATCCAACCTCAATCACTCTGGGAAGAACCTATAGGAAGAATGTAGAAGAAGTATTTAAATTGAATGACGCATGCTATCCATTAACAATATTGAATCATAGACTACCTCTCCCACTCTGGCGTTTATTCGCAAAGGCACAAAATCATCAGCACGGGTTTTACCGACATTTACAATTGCAATAGAAGCCCCAGAATCAAAAGCCGCCCTGTAAAATAAATTCGGTGTTTGAAAACAAAATATTAATGGAAATCAAGAAAACTATTCTGTGAAACAACTTTTTTTTTTTTTTTTTGAAGCAATTAAATTTCATTAAACAATTTGGGTTTTACTCATTTAAGTATTAAACTGAATTGACTCAAGAGTATTTTAATTAATAGAGTGATTTTGATATACCTGGCAAGTCGGAAAGCGGAAAATGTCATTAGTGACGAACCTAATACAAGAAAGGAATCACATCCTTTGGCAGCATTCATTGCTTCAGTTGCTCTATCTTTGGGAACATTGTCGCCAAAAAAAACCACCTTCAAAATGAAAGATTTGCCTCCAATTTTAAGAACAAATGGACAACATAGACGATAAATATAAAGTAACATTTTAAAACTATGCATCCATGACATACATACATCAGGCTTCAGCAACCCATTACATTTATTACAGCAGGGAACATCAAAATTGTCTTCCCAAAATTTTTCATCTATCTCAACATCAGCATCTGGTCTAAGCTTCATTCCAAAGCTCTTTTCGGAACCAGGATTCCCATGTTCTAAACTTTCAATTGCCTCTGCCCACTGGAAAATAAATATACACATACGAATTAAATACTGCTTTCATTAAACATAAATTGCTGGATTAAGCATTCAAAATAATCATTAATTACGATCCTAAATTCCTAATTCCCTACCAGTAAATAATGCTAAATATTTTTTTAAAACAGTAAGAGACTAACACTTTCATAAATGCTATTATGATCTAGAATAACTTTTGTTAATAAAATGCGAGAATAAATTACATGTTAATTTTCGATTCACTGTGATTCTAAATTTATTTTGCATGATAACAAAGAACAAAGGATATTTCAAAGATTTCGTTTCAATAAATCAACTGAACAAAATAACAAGCATTGAGTGTGGAAAAAACCTTTGGATTAAGAACTTTTACTTCATCTTGAAATAAAGAACGATCAATGGCAGTACCACAATTTAAACACACGACAGAGTAAACGGTACCATGCAATTCAAGAGGAGCACTTCCAGCACGATGATGCAACCTGATAAGTGAAAGTAAGAAAATTGAAGATGCCAATGACTCAATAAGGAAGAAAATTTGATAAAACAAAGAATATGCATGAATATCATCTACCTATCGACATTTTGTGTGATCATAAAATGTATTCTGCCTGCCTTTTCAAGTGATGCAATGGATCTATGAGCTGCACTGGGCTGTGCTGCGTTGAACCTTCTCCACCCAGCATAACTCCTTGCCCAGTATCGCTTCCGAGCACGGTTTGAGCGAACAAACTCTTGGTGAGTTATTGGTTTAAATCCAGAACTATAAGCTCCATTTGGACTGTCATGAGATTAGTCGGTAGCCTTAATTAAGTAAATTTTAGTGGATATTGATGTACTTATAAAATGTATTATCTATGAGAAGAATTCAATTGGCGAAGAAAGATGTAAAACCTTCTATAATCAGGAATTCCAGATTCTGTACTAATACCAGCTCCAGTCAATACCGCGAGCTTATGACTGAAACAAAAATGACATACGTAGATATGCTTTTTTTTATCCATATGAGTTCTAGTGACATCATTTTAAAATTGCAAGATTTTTTTTTGAAAAAAATATACCTCTGATAAAAAAAATCATAAAGAAGATCCACATCCTTCATGCTCGGAGGTTCTGCATGAGGAAGTATCTTCTTCTCTCTTAAGAAATCTGTCTTTTCAAAAATTGTTAAAGCTGGTGCATCAGTGGAATGGTTGCATCTTCTCAACCAGGGTGTTGTTCCATATGATTGAAAAGAAAGATTCTTCAATCTTAGATAATTACGCTTATGCATGAATCCCATGTGAAATTTGGGCATTCTATCATCTCCAAATCCTAATAAAATCAAAGGAAAAAACAACAATATTAAACAATGAAATGTAGTAACGTACTGTGACTTGCATTAACCATAACAAAACCGTAGAATCAGTAAACAATAAAGCATTAAAGCCCTCTCCCCCCCTAAAAAAATGATCATGAAATCAAAATACTTACCTTGCTTTATTTTTGAAATGACTTCTCCTTTACTTATAATGAGCTGTGAAATTGAAGAAACTCAATAATCTATTACTGATTTAGTAGTATTCACACCGTTTCTCTTCATTCTTACACAGTCGCGCACACACAAAAAGAAATCGACGGAAGAAATTGGAACAAGTAAAGACGAAGTTTTTCAAGTTAATCAAATACAACTTACGAACTTTAGACAAAATTAGGAGAAACCGCAAATTGGGTAGCGAGTCGTATCAAAATCGAGAAAAAAAATGGAACGAAATCGAATGCCTCACCGAATACGATAGTGGAAAGGAGCGTGGAAACGCAATCAACGCCATTCTCGTGCAGGAAAACACCTTATGATATCGAATGTCGGAATCGGAAGAGGAGAACGGTCTGAACTCTGAACTGAGAAGCAGACGACGTGGCGAGGCACAGTCCGTAAATCTTTGTATTTTAATTTTAAATAAAAAAATATTTGTAGAATGGTGATTCCGTGAATCGTAATTGTTGGTAAATAATGTTAATTACGATTTTTTTTTTTTTTTTTTTTTTTGAAACAATTAAATTTTATTAAAATAAGGCTAATGTCAAGTTTACAAAAAATAGAGTATAGAAATAGAAGTAAAAAAAATAAACAAAAAACTCATTGACTCTCTTCCATTAACTATGTAATCTAGTTATATAATAACTATAGGAGGTTGGTCTCCTATACTTTCATCATAGATGTCTCCAAAGGGTGACAATAACTCTTCTTGTAATACACTGAATCAAAGGAGAGACCAATATCTTTAAAGATTACCTCAGAAAGTCTACTAATGTGTTGTCTATATCTTTTATTTCTTTCCGTCCATATATGCCACGACAAGCCTCCAATAGCATTTCATATTGGCCCATAAGGGAGAGAGTGACGCGTAATCTTTTATATTACCTCTGTCAGATCCTCCAAATATATCTGGACTGAATTAGATGAGAACTGAAATATTCATTATTTAATTACGAAATGAAAGAGGATAAATATTATATATATCCTCGAATATTCATTTAATGTTTATGGTGAAATTTAATAATTCGCCTACATAAAAAATATATTCTATATAAAACCCTACAAAAACATAAAATTAGAAAGGCATAATGTGAGTGGTCTTTGTGTCGTATGAAGCAAGATTGCTTTTGGAATTCACCCTCGAAATTCTCAGCAAATCTCCCGCCATCTTCCTCGTTGCCGACGAGCAATTGCTTTGCATGAGTAATAAAATTTTCGTTAAAACGTTACTCATGGAAACCGCCACATGTGCCTTTGGATCACGAAAGAGACGGCGAACATTCCATAGAACTGCCACTCCGTGCTCCGTCGCCTCTGTGGAAACTTTCATCATTTTCTCAACAATTGCAGGGAGAACGATCCTAGCATCGTCGCATATCGCGACTCTTCCCTCTGGACACGTCGATGCGGTTTCCAATAACTTTATCACCTTCTCTGCCGTCGATTTTGAGATCGACGGTTGGCAGAGGAGTTTACCGAGAGAATGGACGATTTCGGATCTAACTACTTGTGGGGAGGTTAGAGACACAGACACCAAATACGAGAGCACGGCTTCGATAGCTGCATCTCGATCTTCTATGTTTTTCGTCGTCGATTCTTCTTGAGCTTCGAATAGCAATCGGATAACTTCGGAAAGGATCCCCGGAGTCGATTCCACGAGATGTTTTGATTCCGGGCGATGAGATGAAATCCGTTCCAGAACCCTAACGACATTCGTTCTTGATTCAAAACTGCAGTTATCGCTTCTGAGAAACGCCAGAAGAGAAGAAATGGTGTTCGAAGAAGCTAATGCTTTGACATCTTCGTAATTCTTTTTGTTAGAAAGAACGAAAGCCAAGATATCTACCGTCAAATCGATAATCTCGAAATCTCCCTCTCTTCTGATAAGAATGTCATTGAGAGCGGGTATACAAGACTGTATTCTTGCCAGTCGATCGACGCCGTCGGTTTCCCTGACCAAACACGCGAGTCTGCGGAGGTAAGGGAGTAGGTCGACGGAAGATTCGATGTCACGAATGAGGTCTTCGGAATTACGTTGATGTTGTTGATCAGCATCGTTGACTGATGGATGAGACCAGAGCTGGATGAGACGGTACAGAGTGTGGTTCGGGATAAGATCGTTTGTGGAAAGCACCTGCATAGTCGCCGGACATGTATTGTTTCCATCCTCAAGCCAACGTTGAATCGAGGAACGATCGTAGGTGACACCGGTGCTTAGACTAACAGGGGATTTCATCACATCCAATGAAATCGGACACCGGAAGAAACTCGGTACGTTCAATTGCAACTCTTCACTTTCCCTTCCCCTTCCCATCGCTCTCAATTTCTTCTATCCACTGACCTTTCAGTAACCTTGGTCTCTGCAACTTCGCAAGCAAAACTCCGGTTCTGGTTGGGAGGAAGATAAAGACAAAGATCGATCAAGGGAAATAACAGGTAACAACTGGTCCTCTATTTTCGTTTGCTTATTCTTTGTTCTGCTTTATTAATTAAAGAAATGCGGTTATGTTGCCCCCCCTTTTGGTCTTCGGTCAATATCGTCCTACGTGGTTTGTGGGGTTTTTAGTGTAAGGAATGAATTTAGGGAGTGGGAGCGAACCAGTTAGTAGACCAACTATCCCTTTTAAATGTCAGTCAATTGCAATTTATTTAGACTTTAGTATACAGACACAAGTCACAGAACCTTTCATCTTCTTCTGTCCTTGTTCTATCTAAATTTTCATTCTCTTTTGGGAATCATGAAAGTGATTATATTATTTAATATAATTTAATCCTTGAATCTGATGATAGCATGATCAGATAATCTCATCCTCTGAATTGTAAAACAATCGATTAATTTATGAGCATATGGTATATTGGGATTTTAGATAGATTTGAACCCAAAATACTTATGTTCAGGTTCCTGATTTTGATGCTGTTTTGATGGCTGCCACTGTGGCACATGCCCAAGTAATGATCACACGTTGTGTGTGAGTTGTGTGTCTTGCTTTCACTTAAAGCTTCCTCCTCCGATTAGCTTTAATATATTCAAAATCAATGTTGGTCACCATCTCACCGAATCCTTCAGCCCTTGCTGTAATATATATAGGACGAGCGTTTAGTGAGGTTCGGTGCACCGACGAGATCCGACCGTTCGTCCACATCTGAACCGCAGTGAACTTCACTGTAGTTCACGACGGTGGATTATGTTTACGGCCCATCGCTGTTAATTTCAGGAGCGGCGAACTGCAAGAAACCCATTGTATATATATACCATTAGGTAATTTTGAGAATTTCGATAATTCTCTTGAGTAAGAAACTTGTTTTGTGAAAGAAAAACTAGTTGGTTTCCCATTTACAGTATAACAATCGATCATATATATTCAGACTGCAATCCAGAATAGATTAATTAGATTAAAATTCTTGGACTGGTTTGTCCAAGTCTGAATCAATTGTAAGATGATGAGGATATGTCGAATTGCTTGAAAGACCCATTTGATCGATGATTTGTCTTATTTTCTATAGTTTATTTTGATATCAAATATCAATTGAAGGATTCATCAATCTCTTTATTTTTCACAGGCTGTTTGGCTCTAGACTCTGGAGTGGTTAAAAATTTCATAAGAAGGGTGAGGGCTGAGATCAGGTTAACGCGTCTTGCTCCGACAAAGTTGTCGCAGGTGTGCTGACTTGACTCAACACGCAACTTTAACATTCACCATTAACAATTGTTCCTGTTTTCTTTTGCTTTGTTGTTAGGAATTGAAGTGCTGATAATTATATATATTTGATTATAGTTTCCATTCGAGTATTAAACCATATGCATTTGCATTGACCATCTGTCGAGGGGATAGAATTGGTATAGGAAAATGTCAATTAGAAAGTCTTTGCTAATAACTTAGGTTCAACAACACCGACACTGGTCATTATTAACACTGCGTGTTTTAGTAATTTGTTGACTTTGTGTTTGAATTTCATCGGTTTAAACCACTTTAGTGTCAGAGCGACGTTTGGGTGGGGTCTAAATTGTACAATGCAAGTTGTTAAGTTGATGGACGGAAATCAGAATATATGATTAATTGGCCTCATTTTAATTATTTTGAATTGCCTATTATGCTCCCTTATCCATCCCTTTTGACTGAAGGGAGGGGGGGTCGATTCTAAAACTTAAATATGATAAGATTAAGATCTGTCTTACTCTTTAGGTTTTGAATAGTATATAACTATATATGCATTAGATCTAAGATGAATATGAAGTGTTTGCTTTTATTGCTTACGTTCATGTACTTTATTGGAAAATATTATGGAACTTTTGGTTGTTTGTTTCATTATTCGGAATAAACGATTAATATAAGATTGATCACTCCATAGTTCATACTAGGAATAATTAATGGATAATATAAGATTGAGTTTGCCTTTTCAGATTTGTGCATCAGGTTCTTTATTCCGTGAAATACCAATTCTTTTGGATTAATGGCTTTCTTGAGGTTCGTAATTAAGACTTCCAATATTTTATTATTGCTGCTATTATGACTTCCAATATCTCAGAAGTTAGAATCAAACTAGTTCATGTTTAACATTAGTCTACATCCAGCCATGCCCTGATGGCTTATCCACAATACACCCAGATGGCTCGATAATAGTTCTTTTCTTTCATGACTGTTATAGACTTATAGATATGCTTTATTTGAAACTATTGATATTTATTTTTCTTTTATATTGGATTTAATAATTGACAACACTTTGATGAACATGGTATTTACTTGTAAAAGACATCAATAAAAAAAAAGAAACATCAGAATCATGAGATTTGTTTAAACTACAAGTCACCCTTCCATGATCCGTCCATACATCAGTTATATGACATAGACTGAGATTTTGGACTTTGCTGAGCCTTATGGCGCACTTAAAGACAAGAAACCCATCAAACTTGGCTTGTTTTCGTTGTATTTTTCAATACCCCATAAAAGATGAACATGCATGCATGTCTGTTAGTATAACAAGGAGGGATGGTGGACCATCATTTCTATCAAAAATAGAGAAGTAGATGGACCATCATTGTGGATTGTTTTTGGTCAAAAAAAGAATACAACCCAGTTAACAAGTTATCAAACTATTAAATGCCTCATTTTTCAATGTACAATATTTTTAGGGATACTGTTTTACAGCACCACACTACCACAGTACAGTAGTGTCAAGTGTGTGTGTGTAGGGAGATGGAAGGTTGGGGAAATACTGTTTTTACACAGACTCTCGTGCAATTTTTGTATAGTATTTATTGTAAAAGATGGGTAGACATCTTTTACATCTGTCAACAAGATTTTGGCAGAAGAAAAAAAAAGAGAAAAACCCATGAGACAGGTAGTCTTTGTTCAGGGATATGTGGATGAGGGAGGGAAGCAATTCCAAACATCCAAATGCCAAATCCTTGTCCCTCTCCCATTAGTTAACCCAAGTTGAAGACATCACCCATTTCTACATCACTACTGTCTTTGCTTTCTACTTTTTTTATAACATCTCACATCCTCACGTCTCCGTGACCATCTCTCTGCAGTCTAGCTGCACGGACATATATATAATTCCCATGCATCGTCTATTCATTTCTAAGAGATGTGCGACCTTTAAGCCATGCTTCTATCAGTTGTCTGATCTAAACAAAAGAAAAATAACCTTCTTCTTCTTTTTCTACATTTAACCAATTCACCACCACCCTTACCTGAGTCTCTTTTCATGCTTCATGATCTCGTTCCGAGAACTGTCACTTTGTCAAACTGTTGCTGCTTCTTTGGTCTGAGAAAATGGGCGGTGTCAGAAGAAGTTCACTGGTCCTCCTCCTATTTCTCGTCTTCTATGTTTCTTCATATTGTAATTGTGGGAGACACACGCAAATGAGTCATCCCAATATTCCATCGTCGACCAACAAGAACTCCGTCGCGTTCTTTGGATTTTTTCCGAGGGGATTTCCCATTCCGCCGTCCGGGCCATCACAACGGCACAACGACGTGGGGTTGCAAGAAAGGCAAGAACCATGATCCATCATCTATCTATCGGTCTTTTAAGGAAGGAAGAAGAGAAGATCGAAAAGGAATGGTCACGAGTCACGGCTCAATGACTCATGTTCATTCCACCATGCATTATGGGGGATTTCATTGTAATATCATTCACTCACTGATGTGTTTTTCCCTTTTATTCTCTCTTTTTTTGTCTTAATTATTGGCTGGACGCCTGAAGTCCTGGACCTTGTTTTCTCACCTTTCATCATAGATTTTAGTTACCACAACAGAAGAGAATCTGATGATCGCCGGATTCTACTGAAATTTGTATCGATTGCATTGATACGAGGAATTGATATTCTATTATCTATCTAAGGCTAGATAACTTAGATTCTTAACTAAGTGAGCAGTCTTCGGATCTCTAGTCGTTTGGAAGTAGGGTCGGCCGGTCAGATCATAGATTGCCGGAGTTGTTTGTAAGTGTTTTTTTAGTAAGGTACTAGATAGATGAGTAAATAAAAATTAAACTTTTCACTAATTTTCCACACTTTGGGACTAAAGATGTAAAAAATATAAAATATCTCTCGAAACGGGTAAATCCCAGCTTTACAGGCGGGTCGGGTAGTATTCAGGTTCGACGATTCCGATTTCCGATTCACTCCTGCCCTAATTTTAGTAGAAATTTCTATCCACCACTCCCCGTCGACCTCAAAATGTCAACAACACCTCTCTTCCTTTCTTTAAAAATTCCATTTATCTCGCATTCTCTATGTACTTCTCCCACTCTAATCCCTTTACCTCATTTCCGTCCTTCTCGACCATGCAGAGTCTGCAATGGCGCTGTATCCAGCTTCTGTACACCTTCTCCGATTGATTCTTTTCCCGATCCGTCGCATCCAAGGTACATTTTGTTGGTTCGATGGATGTTTTTAGATGTTCTATATTACGATTTCATCTCCTTTGGTTAATTGCGTCATTTGTCATTCTTTTTTTTTTGCAATTTAATCCAAATAAGAATTTATTCTGCAACTTGTTTTTTATTTTATTTTCAGCGATGCTATGTCATCTAGATTGCCGTATGGTGTGATTTTGGATGAAGATGCTTTATCAAACAATCCACCCAACAAGTGGAAGAGGGTTCTTCTCAAAATAAGTGGAGAAGCGCTTGCTGGGGACTGTACCCAAAATATCGATCCCAAGGTTAGATTTATTAGGTTTTCATATATCACGCTGAATTGAATTACCATATTTTCTACTGCAATTCTATTATTGAATCTCAGTATTGTACAGGTTACGATGTCCATTGCAAGAGAAGTTGCTTCTGTGATTAAGCTTGGTATTGAGGTATACCTTAAACCTCTTTTACTTGAGAATGTTAATTTTTCAATTCATTTCAAATTTTAGTCCCAATACATGGAAATGCCGAAATGGACAAATCTATGATGCAATTTTACAGATAGCCATTGTAGTCGGTGGGGGTAATATTTTCCGTGGGGCTTCTTGGGAAGGATGTAGTGGTCTTGATCGTTCTTCTGCAGATTATATTGGGTGTGATTTTTTTTTTAACCTGACATCCAATCATTCAAGAATCAAGACAATTGGGTTCACATTCCATATTTCCATGGATGAATGATGTTGAAACTATCTGTTGAATTTTCTTTAGGATGCTAGCCACTGTTATGAACGCAATGTTCTTGCAAGCAACAATGGAGAGCATTGGCATTCCAACCCGTGTGCAGACCGCCTTTCTCATGTCAGAGGTTGCTGAACCATACATTAGAAGAAGAGCTGTTAGGCATTTAGAGAAAGGAAGGGTTGTGATATTTGCAGCTGGAACTGGAAACCCCTTCTTCACAACAGATACCGCTGCCGCACTTCGCTGTGCAGAAAGTTAGTGAGGACAATTATATCTTCTTTATATTGGTTTCCTACATACCCTACGGGTTTGTTTTTTAACTCTTCTTTTTTATCATCAGTTAATGCAGAAGTTCTCCTTAAGGCAACAAATGTAGATGGGGTTTACGATGAAGATCCCAAGTGTAACGCCAATGCTCATCTTCTCAACACAATTGACTACCATGATGTTACTTCAAAGGATCTCTCTGTTATGGATATGACGGCAATTACGTTGTGTCAAGAAAATGACATTCCTGGTAAAAAAAAATTACATGATCAACGTTTACTCTCAAATTCGTATGTCTGCTAATATCTCTGGTTAATGGGTATATGCAGTTGTTGTATTCAACTTAACAAAACCTGGCAACATTGCAAAAGCCATTGTTGGTGAGAGAGTCGGTACCTTAATCAGTAGAACTACAAACCCATCTTCAACTGTGAGAAGAAAAGAAAATTCGTAACATCCATGTTCCATTATTGGTGGCTTGGTTTGTGTTTTATGGAGGTGACAGGTATGAGCTTCTATTTTGATACAAATTATTGAATTTTTTAGAATTGTTAGATTATGTTTGTTGAAATAATCATTATACTATATTGAAAGTTTCAATACAAAAATTGTTCCTAAATTACCTTAAAAATTCACCAAGTCTCTCTGAATTGAAAGTTCGAAACCGTGGATGATATATTTCCAAATATTGGTACGATGTCATTTGTATGACGTTTATTTTTAGTGTTTAGATTATGATGTTGACATATATTAGTTATTTAATTGAAAAGAGTATAATATAAGAAATTACGTATGAAAATTCAAAAAATATCCAAAATAAATAAATTAATTAAATCGGATAATGGTTGAAGTAGGGGTGAGAATATTCGGGGATGAAAATCACGTCCTATATGTTTAATTTTATTTTAAAATTTTAGATTTTTACACATGTAGGATCGCAGGGTGAGTCCCCTCGTTCCTACCCGATCTTTCTGTCTTGGTGGATCACGGAGCAGGGTCATCCTGTCCGCGACCCGCTCAGTTCTCACTTTAGGTTGAACATATGAAAGTGAAATCGATTATTCCATCTCTCCCTTCTAATAATTGATATTTTTCTCCTTTTAGTAGTCTGTTTGGATATCAATTGAGATTTTGTTGGATATTATATGCAAATTGCCCATAAAAAATATCGTTAAAAAATGAGTTGTTTGAGCATTGAGGGACGAAAATCACAATTCAAAAAAAAAAAAAAGAAAATTGACATGTCCGATGTCCCAGTCTCACAGATGGAGGAAAAAGATGTAAAAATCCCCAAACAAGAAGTTTCAGTGAAGTGATATGTCACACACCCACCACATATATGACTTGTCACTTCAGCCGCCGTTGACTTGTCTCTTTTATCACGAAGATGGTTACGTAGTGTAAGATATGGAGGAGGTCAGATATCCGGCGTGTAAGAAGGGTCGCTGAACACGTCCCAGTTGGGAGAATGGATGGTCGGACTTTGGAAAATAAGGTTTTCCATCAATGGATGACTGAAGGTCATCATATCCTGTAAAAAGCCCAACGAATTTAGCTCCGGCGGCATTGGGAACAAATTCTCGGAAAACCCAGGTAGTGAACATGGGTTCGGAGATAGTATTCCCATCATATTCGATGGCGGCGCCATCTCCCAGTTGAGTTCATCTTGAAATTGGGGCGGTCTGCTGATTGTCGTTTGTTGTTGGGCTCTTTCGACTGTAGCCAATTTTGCGGCGGGAGATAGCTGCTGACAGGCACCTGGGCTTTGGATTCCGACTGGGGAAAAGGGATACACGCCTGTTACTGCTGCTCTGGCTACCGTGGAAGGTGAAGAATTGAGTCCGGTGAGACGTTGGACTACAGACATGAATTCATCCGGGTTGGTGCGAATGGCCTTGGGGGAGACCGAATAAATGATTACTGGTTCTCTTTGCTGATGATTGAAGTACCGTAGACGACGCTTCTCCGTTGGATCTTGCTCTAATGGCGGTTTTTTGATTTTGTGGGAAGGACCTCCGATTTTGAGTCTGGTCGGCCGCGGACCTTTCAAAATACTCGGTGATGCGATTGTCGAAACATCCATGTTGTTGGAATCGGAATCCATCTACCGACGGAGAGTCACGACGATCAATTCCGGCAAGAACCACAGACAACCCAATTGATCTCTGTCGTGTTTTTCTTTTCTCTCTAGTACCATACAACGGTTGACAGTAGCCGACAGGAATATTTGTCTTTCTGTAAAATACTAAAATGTAAATGAGACAACACAAGTATGCCCATATCACGACCCAATAACCCGTTTATACGTATTATTGGCACTTTCAATAAACACCTATTATTTATATTCTTTGTCAACTTCTCATTTTCATCATTCATTTTTATCGAGATACATGAAATGTTAATGATATGAGAGTGAGAGACAATGGGAACACATATTCTAAGTTTTGATTTGAAAAAAAGACGAGCTGATAACATCTCATTGATAGTGCTTGTAAAGATCATTAAAAATAAATGTTCACTAGAAGCTTCTCATTTGATGGTATACCATTTACGGATTATCCGGATAATTTATCTAGATTCAAATTATTCGGATTTTCATATTCGAATTTTATTCGGTCGGATTTGAATATCCGGATAATTATCTGATGTGAATCCGATCGATATATAGATTTAGTTTGCACTTTGAAATTGCATCTGGACCAAGGCCATGCAGACCATGAACTGAAAGAAAATACATCTGGGGTTAGATTAAGGGTGTTGGTTCTGGTCCGTCTTGCCATGTGTAACAACTAGCAAGTCTATATATGGGGTGGGTTTTAGATTTTTTCCGATATTTTGGCCCATCCATCCAGGTCCATTTCCTGGAGAATCATTAATATGTTACTTTTTTTTTATACATATCAAATAGAAATTAAAGATTTAAAGTGTATACAATAATATTCGAATCTTTAACAATTCAGTCACATCAATTTTGACAGTTACCAAATAAGCTAAGAGTAGTAGCGAATTAATATGTTACTAGGCGATACATTATTCCGAACTTGGTCACAACACACCAGCAACTAAAGATTCAGATAATCAAAGATAAATTAAGGTACCCATATAGGTTTGGAAAGGTTCCAAAGTTTGACTTTTTTACAACTCGACTTTTCTAAAATTTGACTTTCTCAAAGAAAAGTCGAACTGGATAAAGTCGACCTCTGAGAAAGTCGATCTCAGAAAGTCGACTTGGAACCAGATTTAGGCAGTTACACCGATCCCAAACGATCAGAATACCCTTATAAAAGTCTTATAAATAGAAAACACCCCTCATTCATTAAAGCAAATGATTCGGTGTAAAAAAGTTTTAGCGAAGCAGAAATCTGAGCAACTGAAAAGTTCGGACTGATTTCCCCACGGAGTTCCCCGCCTATTCATTTCTCATTGATACTAAGTTTGACTCCATGGACCAGGGATGATGTCCCCTTGAATTTAATCATTAAATCATACATTGACTTATTGAATAATTATTAATGATCATGATATTAACCTCCACTTAAACAAAACAACCCCCAACCACTCTAGAATCTAGATGAATAAAATGAAAATCAAAAGATTAGAAAAGACAGAAGCTTTTAATAAACATGTGGACATCTATGTAATTTACCCAAATCCAGGTGTTTTTTTAAATGTAAACAACACATTTGGAAATTGAAGTCGCCGTGTGTTATTGAACAATAGATAAACTCATGCTGTTATTGACACGTATTTGACAGCTCTCATCTTCACTAGCTATTTCGATAATAATAAATCACACGTTATAAACGAACCCACAAGCAAATTAAATTGTCATTTTTAAATTATAATACAAAAAAATAACAATCAAAATCAATAAACCGTCGAAATAATAATAATAATTATTATTATTTTGACATCTTCTAAAAAAATATAATTTTCGTTAGGAAAAAATTATTTAAGTGTTAAATCAACGGCTGGGATGGAAAGTCGAAGATACCATCTGATCAGCGTTGTAAATTTCTAACATTGTCCACGTGTTCCACGCTATTGCAACGCATCTTTTTTTGACTTTCTTCGAGATTCCGCGAATCTGATCCTATATATATATATTCAATTCATTATCCATCCACACAAATCAAGATTAAAACTTCAAATCGATGGAGAAAATTGCGATATTGGACATTCCATCTTACTTCCTGTGCCCGATCTCCTTCCAGATCATGAAAGATCCGGTCACTCTGACCACGGGAATCACTTACGACAGACAAGAAATCGAGAAGTGGGTGTTCTCCGACAAGCACTTCACATGTCCTATGACAAACCAGAAGCTATCAGAATCCGACATCGAGATAACGCCCAATCACACGCTGCGGAGGCTTATCCAATCGTGGTGTGGCAAAAACGCGTCTCAAGGCGTCGAACGGATTCCGACACCGATGCCGCCTGTCGACAGACTGGTGATAGGTAGAATACTGTGTGATGCTGGAAAGTCAACGGGAGATGGTGCTTTACGGAAGCTACGAGAGATTTTTGGATACAGTGAATGGAACAGACATTGTGGGAGGAACGCCGGTGCGGCAGATGTTTTGGTTACTATCGTCAGGAAAAAGCTTATCAACGATCACGAAGACGATGTTGATCAAGTGTGTGAAGTAGCACTGAGCATTCTCAACGCACTGAACCTGTCCAAAGGAACTCTACGTGACCTCGTCGAAAACCACAGTGACATCGTAACCCTCATCACACGACTGTTGAAGAGATTCTCCGGTGATGATAATTATAACAACAATTGCCAACTAGCTTGCCGCTCTCACGCCATCTTCCTTCTGAAATCGATCTTGACGGAGACCAATAGCACCCCAGTAGTACTATTCCAGAACATCTCCTCACTGGAATATTCCGACCTCCTTGCCGAGATGGTCACCGTATTACGATATTCCAGAACGACGACTTCGAAGAGCGTAACGAAAGCTTCATTACGGGTGATCGGTGAGTTGTGTCAGAATGGAAGGAACAGAGTGCAAGCGGTGAAAGCCGGTGCAGTTAAAGTTCTGGTCGACATCCTCTTGGATTTCCCAGAGAAGAAGGTTTGTGAGATGGCTGTTGTGATTTTGGACAATCTTTGTGGGTGTGCGGAGGGAAGGGAACAGCTTGTTGGGCATCCCGGTGGAGTTGCAGTTGTGGGTAAGAAGATCGGTAGGGTTTCGGGTCTGGTCACCGACAGAGGAGTTCGAATACTGTATATGGTAGCGAAGCGGACGGCGACGGCGGCATTGGTGAGTGAAATGATGGAGCTTGGAGTGGTTTCGAAGCTTTGTGCCGTGCTTTATTTGGAGTGCTGTGGGAAGACGAAAGAACGAGTGAGGGAGATTCTTAGATTACACTCAAAGGCTTGGAGCAAATCACGTTGTGTTATCCCACATTTAATTACTTCTAACATGTATTAAACTGTAATTAATAATCAACCAAACTTAGATTAGACACAACAAAATTGATTTTGGTCTTCATTTCCGTCCGATTATATGTCAAAGAGTTAAATTAATATCCGCATGATCATACCAATTCTATGGACAAGATTAATTTTTTTTCATGGACATAAGTCTAATATTCGAATTTCAATTTTGATATCGGGATTAAACGAACCAATTCAAATATCATGTTATTCTTTTTAAATTAAATATTTATATTATTATAAAATATAAATTCACACACACATATATATATATATATAGAGAGAGAAAAAAAAATTCAGGAACGGGTAGTGTCGTTCCCGGCGATTTTGCGGTACCAGCATCCACCGTTCCCAAACAGAGTATGGCTTCCGTCCACCGTCCATCGTGGTATATATATTCGTGGAGTCAGTCAAGTATGGCCTGTCCGGAAACAGAGTCACCATCTTCGCGAACTCACATCCCTCGCGGAACCCATCTTCGCAGTGCCCAATCGATGCCCTCGCGGAACCCATCTTCGCGAACTGACATCCCTCGCGGAACCCATCTTCGCAGTGCCCAATCGATGTCCAATCGATGCCCTCGCGGAACCCATCTTCGCGAACTCACATCCCTCGCGGAACCCATCTTCGCAGTGCCCAATCGATGCCCTCGCGGAACCCATCTTCGCGAACTGACATCCGGAGCGCCAGGTAAGCCAGTAATCGATAACAGACGAGCATGGAAGCCATGATACAGATATCTAACCATACATGTTCCAGACCGACGGATATCTAACCATACATGACTCCCGGTGAGCATTCGTATACATCGGTCTCCTTGAAATGTACTCTAACCAAAAGTTTGTAGCAGTAGAAACTGTAACTAGCGTACTTAAGCCAAACGATGAACGGTGGAATATGCTGGACGTAGTAGCCACCGGCAATGAGGAAGACAAGTGTGGTCACTGATGCCAATGTCGTCGCCTTCTTAACATCCCAGACTCTGTGAGACGAGGACGGCGAAGAGGACAATGAGAAGGGTGAGTATGAAGGTGGTCGTGTCTGCTTTCAACCCACCCATCCAATATATACCACAGTGAATGCGGTGGGCAATGCAAGCTCCATTGGTAAGTCGCCGGCCGTTCTTGCTAGAAAGTAGGATGATAGTCGGTACAATCGATGCCCAATCGATGCCCTCGCGGAACCCATCTTCGCAGTGCCCAATCGATGCCCAATCGATGCCCTCGCGGAACTCATCTTCGCGAACTGACATCCCTCGCAAACTGACCTCCGATCACGGAACCGACGAATCGCTGTTCTGGTGTCCGCCTGGAACGGCACGTCCGTTCCAGATGTTTTCCCTATATATATAACCTTTATTATAATTTATATATAAATATTATTTATTATTGAGGATTCGAGAGACTATTTATAAAATTTTAAAAATATTTTTTAAGTTTTTAAACTTAAACAAAACTACAAAAGTTAGAAGCTATGGTCGTTATTACCATTCCCCGCTATTCCCTTTAGTTAGGGTTTATCTTCTTTTTTTAGGATTTTCAGCCTCGCTCTCACAACGTTCACAGCCTCAGCCTCACAGCGTGTACACTTCACAACCATAGGTATTTCTTAACTTCATGTTTTCGATCTCTCCCTTTCTCTTTCTTTCTTCATTAGATCTCTCTGTTTTTTTTGTGGATCTCTCCATGTCTTTTTTTGAACAGATTATCTTCCACGATGTGATATGTAGACTGGTTGTAATGGATAATGATCATGAAATATAATGAAGATATGGATATATAATGGATCTGATCATGATTAATGAATATATTTTTGTTATTATCTTTTTGAATTTAAATGTGGGTGTGGTTATATTTTTTAATTACATGATATATTTGTTATTATTTTTGAATTTTATAAGTCATATGATTTTTTTTATAAATATTATTCGAATCCGAATATTATAATTCAAATTTGAATACTAAACGATCCGAATTCGAATATTCGGATATTAAACGGCGGCAGGAATCCAATGCGCCAAACACTGTTTACGCTATCTGTGCCAAACGTGTTGTGATCGTTGGATTCCCGGTATAGTTTTGCAACCGTTCGTACAGTTATTGCAGGGATTGTTTTTTTTAGTAGTATAAAATATTATTTTGATGGTAGTTTTGTAATAAAGTACCATCAATAGAGTATAGAGTAGGTGACAAAGATCTATAGATAACCTTGTAAGACTATAGAGTAGAAGAAGACAAAAATAATGTTTATAAACTATAGAGTAGGTAACAAAAGGTATGAAAATAGTATACATTTACTGATAATATGCAATTAACCATTACATTCTAATAATTATTAAAAATAAAAATAAGAAACTTGTACACTAAGAATCTTTAAACTATGATTAACTAGTATTAATACAGTGGTTTTAGAAAATTACAAAATCAGACAGCAGTACACAACTGGAATATGTAAAGCAGTGCAATGGAACAGTTATACAGTGGTAAAGACTGTAGGAAGGAAATGTAAATCGTCTTTACGAACAATGTTTTGATTGTCGGATTAGCAGACATGCCTCGAGATGAGTCCTTCGGGAGTTCAATGTCTTCAACAATGGTAGTACAAAAACCTGACCATTGGATAACAATTAGAGGAACGTGGGACAAATGGCGCTGATAGCGCATATAGGAGATGGCGTATGAGATATTTTCTCTATTAAACGAATTCGAATATGATGATATTCGGTTCGAATTCGATTCATTTACATGCCTAATACGACACGATCGAATCCGTGTCAACACGACAAGACACGACATGCGACACTATTATTTTATTATTTATATTAATTATCTATGGTATATTTTATTATTTTACCTTTATTATACCGTTATTATTTTATTTACCTAAAAATATTATTTTAGTTAATTAATAATATTATATTATATTTTCGTGTCAATTTATATTTCGTGTAATTGTGTCGTGACAAATATTAAACCGACACTATTATTAATCATTTCAAAACTTTCAACATTAACCCGGCATTATTATTAATCATGTTAATTTTGGATCGTGATCCGAGGCTATAAGGGGGATAATAGTCTCTTTTCGATTTGTGTAGATTAATAGCGGAATTACATACACACACTTAAATACTATTAGCAATAATAATAATAGTATAAATATTGTTAGCAATATAATACTATTATATAATTTTAAAAAATATAATATTATATCTTATAATATTATATATTAGACTTGTTTTTTCTCGAAGTTTACTACAGTATATGAATATAGAGTCAACTTTTAGATAGTGTTTCACAAACAACTATAGTATATGAATACTAAATTATATTGTAAACACAAGTTATATTATAGAATAAATGATCAGATAACTGGATATATATATTTGATAAACAAGTTATGACCAGATAACTGGATATATATTTGATAAGTAAATGCTTGAACAAATATTTGAATAAAAATTTAAGACAATGAATATAACATCAGATAGTTGACCAGATAACTGGATGAGGGATTTGTATTTGACCAGATAACTGGAAGAGGGATCCTTTTCAATTAGGTGTTGTTTAGTTGTTTTTAGATAAAAGATAAAAACTAAAGTTAACAAAGAACAACACAAGAGAATTTATACTGGTCCACCCAAACAAGGGCTAATCCAGTCCCGACCAACTGGTCGAAATTCACTAACCTAAAGGTTATGGCAAAACCTTAGAGTATTAAGGAAACTCTTAAAAACCTCTCTAAGCTTTAAGGCTAACTTCGCTTAGGAACCAGTCTTTTACGGGTAGACTCACACCTTAGAGTATCAAAAGAACTCTTAAAAACCTTTAACTTTTAGTACCTTAGAGTATCAAGGAATTCTTAAAAACCTAGAAATCTTTCAAGGTAGATTCGACCTAAGAGTTTTCCCGGAAACTCTATAAAACCAAACTAAAGTTTTATGGTTAAACTCAAAAACCTTCTCTTACACTTTTGTAATATTGAGACAACCTTCTCAACCAAAGTGGACACACACAAGTGGTGATTAGAGGAGTAGAATATTAAAGTAAACAATACTTCTTATTTATAGAGATGAACAAGAAAATTAGAAGAAGAAGTTGAAGAGCTTTTGAAGCTTTTGGAAAGCTAGGACACTTGGAAGCTTGGAATCTTGGAGGCAAAAACGTGAATCTCAAAAGTGGAGTGAAAGCTCTTTGATTTGCTTTTGTGTGGTGAGTGAAAATGAGGGGATTACCCTTCTATTTATAGTCTTGGTCACTCAATGTCCACCATTGGATCTTCAATGGATGGTTCCTTAATTTCTCACATAAATTCAAGCTTTGTCTTTGATCTTATCTTGAATAGTGTTTTTTTGGATAGTGTTTGTTGGAGAATCTTATCTCTGGAGAAATTACAACTTGAATAGTGTTTTATCTCATTGGAATATTATACTTTGAATAAAGTGTCAAAAGATAATAATAATATTCATTGTAAAAATACAATTATTTCAATTTGACTTTTAACTTTGAATTAAACTTTTGACTCACATGATTAATTAATTAATTGGAGTTAGGTTTAATTATCGATTTACTTATTTAACCTTTATAGATTAATAGTGTAATTAGATTTTAATTAATTGACATGATTAAAATATAATCTTATGTCGACAATTTTGATTCTACAGTTAAAACTTTAGACATTAACCCGACACTATTATGAACGTGCCGTGTCGTATTTTTTTACGAATCGTGTCGGTTATTGTCATCCCAATGTCAAACTAGTCGAGTCGAGTTCTTACTTATAGAGTTAGGGTTCGGGATCGGCTCATTAAGAAATTATCCATGCTCGAGCTCGTCAAGCCTGGATTTTTTTTAAAGGCGATTTATATTAAAAATAAAATAAAGAGATTACAAAATTACATTAAAAAAACAATTAGATAAACAACTAAAAGTACGATAGGATGTGTAGGATAGGTATATCTTGCTAATCATCGACTTGTAGGTCAGTAACCAATAGTGAGACTTCCTCCCACATTATGATAGTTGTATCTTTCAAACTTAGCCTGTGCGATTTTTATATAGGCGGTGGTCATAAATGATAGCCAAATCTTGTATAAAATCCCTTGCAATGACCCTAACCGGCCGAGAGAGCCCCTCCTTATGTCGATTGTCGTAGATTCTTTTCCCTCCAAAGATGTCATATATATATTACGAATGTATTACAATGTAGACCCCAGCATGGTGTTGACTTCTTGAATTTGGATATCCCTTTTATGATATCACCCACCTTTATGTCTCTTTGTTTTATCGCTGTGATACCCATAATCTTTCATAAAGCATAATCTGACAACCGTGTAAATTCATTCCAAAGAGTCCAGCTGAAGTCGCAATTGAAAAATAGGTGGGATGTCGTTTCCTCAGTTGCGTCGCATAGGACACACTTTGCCGGTACCAATCGAGCTTGGATTGGTCGAGCTCGGACTCGACTCGTTAGCAAAATCGACAAATTCAGACTCGATCTTGAATTTGGAATTTAACTTGTAAAAACTCGGGCTCGGCTTGTTCTCATGATCGAGCCCAAGCTTAACGAACCGGCCCTGTTGAGATTTAGTTGACATCTTACATGTAAATAATGTAATACTCAGCGACTCAGTCTACTCTGGGGTTCGTTTAAATAAACGAGCTAATCTGGGGTTTGAGTGTTTAATTAAACGAATACCGAACTTTTGTTGCACGCTAGTAATACTCACATCCTGCATAATAATACAAAACATTCATTTCAAAATTCAGATTGCATATGAGAATTGTTGGTTATATAATTACATATTTACATGTTCCGTTTTTATATACTGTGAAGAAGAAAGAAGATAAAATATGAGAAATTCTAGTGGAAAAATGATTCGAATTAGTAATAATATATAGACAGAGAGCAGATTTCAGATGCAGTTCAACAATGCCGTTTTTTGTATTTACGTTTACGTTTCTCGAATAGATAGACGTAAATGCATAGCTCAGGCAGAACACTGTACAGTAGTGTTCTACTGTAAAAACAAAAAATCTATAATGAACTGCACAGACAGTCAGGCAAACTAATATTAAGGAATAACAACCGTGAACATAACTCCATAATCTACCATCTAAGCTAATAAAATGCTACCAACCATAGGTGGGATTTTGAACTTGAGGGGGTAAGATATTCAAATCCTTGCTGTGTTGCATATCATAGTTTTTGCTTCCAGGTATTGCTCCAGTAGACAATCTGAAAACCTCACTCCCTGTCAACACAAAATGTGCAAACGCCAATCCCCCATCAATAGCTTCGGACAAATTTGGTAAGGAAACTGATTTCTTCATATTTCTGGTTGCACCATGTGATCTTCTTATAGCTTTAGACATTTCTTCGTCGTTGTTATCATCATTCATCAATACTTTGTCAAGTTCCGAGTACTCCATAAATCTCTGTGTAGCAGCTTCCCACGAAAGGCTGTATCTCTGCTCAGAGGTTAGAGATTTAGGATCGTTACTTATTGCTTCCCTCACTTTTTCAACGAACTCTTCTGTCGTTTTGTACGTCAAGCAATTTGGGAATGACCTGAAAAATTCATTGGAAGGGTGTTCTGCACAGACAACAAATTTTCCCATAGCTAGAGCCTCCGCGGTAGCAGTGCATAGCACATCACTGACACTGGGATTTATGAAAACCTTGTATCTGTGACATAATTACGGGAAATAAATAAATACAAAGCCTAATCATAAGTCATAATCAGAAAGAAGAAATAGAAACCCGTTGATTATTTACCTGTGAAGTGAATCATCTGCATGATCTCTCCCCTTCAGGAAATTCAGATTTAAATCTAACTTTCTTGAAGCAGATTGAACTTCGTTTGCATCCTCACCGTTTCCATACACATCCAATTTGAAACCATCGAGATCATTTTTGTGTTTTGTAAATATATCTAACAACTCCTTATATCCTTTCGCCCACACCATCTTGCCTAGAAAATAAGCTCCTTTTGAGAAGGAAGTTTGTCCAAGCTCCCTCTCTGCAGAAATTTTGTCCCCTACCTTCAAAAACTTGGGATTCACACCATGGATATTGCATATAACAGACTTGGGAAGATCTTGTGTTGCCCCAGAAAGACGAAGAACCTACAAATTCGACAAATGAATATTAAGAGATGAATCAAGAGGTGTGCAAGTGTATTATAGAATGGAACCACCCATCATGAATCCTTAAAAAGAAAGCAATCAGTTATCAGTTAAAACTCACCACCAAAAGAAGGGATCATATGACAGAACTAAATGAAAAATATACCTTGTGGCAGTATGCCCTTGCCACCAAGTTATTTACATGCTTCACGCCAAAAGCACGGAGATACCCATTCTTCTCCCTCCTAACATACTCCAAGTAATTTGTGTGAACAACTCCGACAACATGATTGAACTTATCCGTCCAGCGTTTTCCATGATGATACCAATTCAAGTGTTCTGGTTCTTCCAATATTGCAATGTCAGCCTCGTTGGTAGAAATGAACTGCGTGGTATCCCCAACAGGAATGATACTTCGCCGTGCTTTTGAAAACTGAAAAGATAAGTATGTGATATTTTTTTCAATGAAGTTGGCTGCATATACATAAAATTAATGCACCATTCATTCTAAATACCTAATAATAACAGAGATAGGTACCTTTCCAGGATAAAAAGAAATTTTGAAATTAGCTTTGAACCCTACTCTTTCCTCCAACCAATTCCTGATGTATGATTCTTGTTCTTCAGGTGAGCCAAATGTTAAACTGTTGGGATACACTAACTCTTGATCAGATTGGCAAAGCCAAGGGACCATCAAAGTTACATTTTGTTTTGAAGCCTTAGCCAAGTAAACTGCCCGAAAAAGTGGATTGACAGCAGTCCCAGTCATCCAAGGAAGACTTGCAGTTGTGATAATTGCAAAATGACGTTTTTTATCTGTTTGTACGTTTCTGTCCAAAATGTTCTCTTCACAGCGGTGTCCTGTACTTTGAAGAACACTTGCTATCCTGTAATCCAGTTCATCATTTGTACCGTGTTTTTCTAAATCTTCCACGGAAAAAGATTGTGACATAAGATGATCCTTCCGTTTGCTACATAACACATCAACTATTTTCTCGTATATATCTACATTAATAAAAGAGTGTCATTTTGAAAACGTAAATACAAAATAACTTAATAAAATGTGAGATCATTAAAAGATACTATTCGATCTTCGTCTCAACATGGGGAAAAACATTTCATTTTGCATAAAAAATAATTAAAGAAGAAAGAAAATCGAAATAAAAGTATTTTATCGATTTATTGAATACACTAACAGGACACTTTAGAGTCATGCGTTGGGAGTTTGTTTGCACATATTTTTTGGAAAAAAATTGAATAAATTTCTTCTAATTTAATAAAGTAAATGATCTTACAAAATAAAAAACAATGACATACCTCTTTTTAAACCAAGTTGATCAAACAGTGGAACCGATTGCTTAACCAAATAAGCTAAGAGTTCAGAAGCATCCAAAGGAGGTACTTCCTGCTTAAAGGGTAAAACCATAATGATAAGAAGAAAAACAAAATACAGGGAGTAATTTCATATTCATTTATATGTATATTCTTCAAAAATAAATATTTATCTTAGGGCAAGCAAAAAATATTCATTTATTATATACTATCATTTTACTTTTTGCGTCGTAATTTTTTTTACTTATTTGAAAGTAGTTATATAATTATATTAATGAATAATGATTTATCAAAAAATGATCATGAAGTATATCGAATTCCATAACCATGCATTTCATAACTTTCCTAATAAGAATGTTTGATCTCTCAACTCTCAAGAACCACATAAATATATCAAGAAACATAGGAATTATAAATTTATATTTTTATAACAAAAGATTTATCTTATTTGGAACTTTTTTTCGATAAAGTTAAAGATTTCATTAGATAAAATAAAAGGAAGGACATAATCCAAGTTACAAATGTAAGGAAATGAAAAATAAATCTCGTTGTCACTCTCGTACACAGATGGATCTATAGCATTAAATAGCTATGACTTGATGCTTCAAGAGGTTGAACTCCTATAATATTACAGTCTGCTTTTGAATCAGATGTCAATTTTTCTTTTTAAAGGGTGTAGCACCATAATATATGATGCTTATTTAGAACTTTAAATGATATAAAATTTAATATTTCTGCAACTTGCATTTATATTTCTATTTCAAACAGTAAGAACTTGCAAAAATGCAAAGCATCATTTTGAAATTTCGTCATATTTGTCTCTCTCCATGTTGCCTTAAGTACAAAATAGAAGTGGTTAAAAAGAAAGGAATTATTAATTAATTACCAGCACCAACCTTTGTATGCGAAGAATCCACACGAAATGAGTTCTGAAAGAAAAGAAAAATAAGCAAATTTCGTTATTTCAGTGAGTACTTTAAAGCATAAACACATAGAAAACAAGCAAAATCCATGAAGATTATTTGAAAAAGAGGTATAAGCTAAATGACAATGATATAGGAATGATTGCATTGATCATTTTTGTAGTTGAGTTAACATTTGTGCTGAAATTGAATTCATGGAAAATGATACTGAAGCATCCAAAATCAAGTATCAGGTGATTAAAGATTGGATATTCTCATTAAAAATTATACAAGAGAGGAGAAAGCACATACCAAACTTAATTTAACTTTCTCGAGAAACTCACTGTTCTTCAAACTCTCAAGAATCTCACCCGCTTCTCTCTTTTTCTCGAATTCCCTAAACCCAGTTTTCAACCTCCGAAAAAGTTCCCATTCCTCCTCCTCCTTCTCCGCCATCTTCCACATTAACCTCCTCCTCTCTTTCCAATCCATATCTAAAATCCTCTGATTCGCCTCCGCCTCCGACGAAACCAATGCGGTTCGAATTGCGGAAAGATCGATCCCAATTTTGGAATTCGGACTCCATATTTCGAGCACCTTCTTGCTGAAATCAGGTGAAGAGTATGCCTTCTTAAACTCCGACAGCTTGGGACTGATTCTTTTAACGAAATCCAACTCGGCGATCGAGGCTGAAGCTGGAACAGCGAGAAAAGAAGAAGTGTGACCGTTAGAGGTAGTCCCGCTAACAGAAGCGGCGGAGTTGATGAAATTCTCAAGTTCTCTGTCTGCACGGTTCTTGAAGGAATTCGCTCGGGCTCTCATCAGCTGGAGGTCAGCGTCGGCGGAATCTCGAACATCACGCCATCCTTTGGAGAGAAACGAGAAGGCGCTGTCCGTTGGGCGAGGATCCATCCCCAATCTATTCATCTAGGGTTAGGGTTTTTCGTTTTCTTGGAGGAGAGGCAAATTCGTTTCTAGGTTTGCAGAGGAGAAGGGGTGGAAGGATTAGGAACAAGAGACTCATCCGTGGATGAAACAACGGTGAGTCGGTGATTACGCGGGAGGTTGGAATTCATGCGTTGTAATGATCTAATTGGTTTGCCGGATTGTTGCCGGCACGTGTCCTTTTTTAGTCAAAATCAAAATAAAAGTCAAATCCTGTAATAAAAGTCAATTTTTTCATACCATTGGGAGACAGTTGACCCAATGGTATGAAGGTGTCGATCCTAGGAAGAATCGACCGGAGGTTGATTCATATCTTCATCGTCCCGGTCGAACCTTCATGGGTGATGATCTTCTCGGATGGTCTCTCCCTTTCTCCTTTGGATCCATACTTAAGTTTGTCGACACCCCTCCCTCCTTCTTTCCATGTAACTTTTTTGGTTCGCTTTTTTTCCCTTCAACATAAATATTCTAAATTCCTAAAACAGCTTAAGGATAACAACAGTGACTCGAGCCCGGTTAGGATCTGGTCCGGGTCTCGACCCAGGTCCACCTCACAGATAGGAATCCAGCAGGCCCAGACCGAGGCACGATGGTAGAGAGGCGGTGCTATTAATACTGCCTACCTCAAGATAGACAGTAGGTTATTATAAGTCTACAGTAAATGCTAGAGAAAAAGTGTGTGTGTGAGAGAGAGAGCATTCAGTCAACTGTAACAACCGTCTTATCAACCTTGCATCATCATTAATCGACCACTCTAGTAGCTTCCTCATTATGTCCATACCGTCAAACAGTCGACTTTTTGTTCCTTCACCCAGTATGTCGGTGAATTTAGCCATGGCCGGATAACTTAGAGTGGGAGTTTGAACTGATCTGTGAACTAATCTGAACGATATCCATATGTAGCCATGGATACCGAGTTCCCCGATTTGATTCACTGATCGTCCGTACAGTACTACAAGAACTCTGACCGAAAGACATGTACCGTTTGTTAAAAGAAATTGTCGACTCTCTGAATATCATCCAAGTCGGTTCACTCTTTCTGATTCCCAAGGCAATCTTCCTCATCTGATCGCCAACCTGTTTCAACAGTTCATATGAGAGTTTAATTTCAGAGATTTCGATCCTTTAATCCATCCCCATACAAACATCGTTGTTTGTATGGTGTTATGTTGAGTTGAACCTGATGAACTAGTTATTGACAGAATTCCCAATTCGATAGTAAATTCGGTTTGGGTATTCTTTTCTTTAATTTTCGTACAAACATCATTTCTATCCCCAAGTATTCCTTTATTTAACGAAAAATCTTGTTCGTCAAACCTTACGGCCCGAGAGGCGTAAATCTTCCGGCTGGTTGGTTCGAAGCATAGATAACAGTCTTGGGTCATGGAGTACCCTATGAAGATGCATTTTTCCGACTTTGCTTCTAGTTTATTCTTTCGATAAGCACGAAGACATGGATAGCAGTTGCTCCCGAAAACTC
Organism: Zostera marina; assembly: GCA_001185155.1. Lineage (NCBI taxonomy): Eukaryota > Viridiplantae > Streptophyta > Magnoliopsida > Alismatales > Zosteraceae > Zostera > Zostera marina. The sequence goes on along the minus strand of LFYR01000569.1, from coordinate 116,348 downwards.
GAAATTTAGAATACTCCGGTGTTCTTCCGAATAGCGCCTCCATTGGTGATTTTTCGGACAAGAGTGTTGTGGGATTTCTGTTATACAAATAGCATGATGTTAACGTCCCATGATCCTAGAACTGATTGGGTAAATTTGCATAACGTAGTAGTGTAACAGTTGTGTCGATAATGTGACGGTGTCGTTTTTCTACACGTCCCATCTGTTGGTGTGAGTACGGAGCAGACATTCGGTGAGAAATTCCCAGTTCCTCTAATCTTTTCCCCAGTTTACGGTACTCCATTGCATTATCGGTCTGTCGTGCTAGAATTTTTCCCTCGCAGTGCCTTTCTGTCCATGTTCGAAAACTTTCGAAAACTTGATACAAATCGGATTTTCTTGCAACGGGATAGATCCAATTAAAATGAGTAGCGGCGTCAACAAAATTTATATAATATGAGTAACCTTCTATTGACGTTGCTGGAGAGGGTCCCCAAATATCTGAGAAAATTAACTCGAGCGGCTTGTAAATTGTTGATCGAGTTGGGTACGTGAGGGAGAGAATGAACGTTACCAAACTGACAAGCGTTACAAAGTTTATAAGCTTTAAAACCCGATTTTATTAGTCCTTGTTTTTCCAATACAGACATATATGACGAATTTAAATGCCCCAGTCTACAATGCCATAAGTAGTGGGGAGGTGATTTTTCGCACAAATTTATAGACTTTGCACTTGGTTTGATTACCATCGGTAGCTCGTACAGTCCTTTATTCGCTATTCTTTCCAGCAGTATGGCATTAGTAGCCGAGTCCTTCACCAGAACCTTCTGTGAATTACATTCAATACAGACATTGTTATCAATGCAAAACTGGTTTACCTATAATAAGTTTCTAGTGGCTGATGGAACAAGTAGTAAATTACGAAGAAGAAAAATATTTCAATCTGAGATGACTTTGTTGTGACCAGAATGAGAAATTTGCAGTGGACTCTCATCTGCTGTAAAAATATTACCATTATAGGCTTTAGGATATTGAATATTTCCTGATCCAGCCGTTATATGTGAGGTTGCCCCTGAGTCAGGAAACCACATCGTGGGTGTGCTCCCTGCTGCCGTGGCTACCAAGTTGGCCGACTCTGACGCTTGCTGCCGTGTGCTCTCGTTCGGGCCACGTGAGGATAAGACTCTCCCGTGGGACGGCGGATATCGCTCCAGATTCAGCCGGTTGTAGCAGTCGGCAACCTTGTGCCCCTTCCGCGTACAGATTTGGCAGCGGACGTCCGGCTTTTGCGATCGCTAGTTCTGAGGCGTGCTCGCCGCGACGTTCGCCACCGCCGCAACATGAGCCGACTCTTGTATTAGGGATTTCGATTTCTCAAGCCGGAGATTGTAATCCATGAGCAGCTCAGACACGTCGGCGAACGTCAAGTCCGGCTTGAATGGTGTGGTGATGGTGGTGACAAATGTTTCGTACTCGTCCCCTAATCCTCCCAAGGTAATCAAGATCAACTCCGATTCTTTTAATCCCTCTCCCGTAGATGCTAAGGAGTCCTTGAGGATTGAGATTTTGGACAGGTACTCGTCGACGCTCAATCCCCCTTTTCGAATTGATTGAAGCTGCGATCGGATGTAGAGTTGTCTTGCTTGCGTTCCAGAGGCGTATAGTTTCCTTAGGGCGTCCCAAACTTCCGATGAGGTCCGGCGTGACGCGACTTGGGGCAGAATTGTTGTTAAAATACCGGTGAGGATCCAGCTAAGAATTAGCTAATCTTGTTGGATGGCGGACGGCGATGTTAGTTCCATTTTTCCAAGAACATAGTCGAAGAGTTGGAACCCCTGAAGCATTGCAGAGAACTTCGCTTCCCATGAGTAGTAATTGCTCTTGTCGAGCAATATGCACTTCATTGGTTTCATTACGATCTTCGTTGACGAAGATGAAGAACCGACGATGGCCGGAGGATGGCTTGAATTTGCAGCGGAAATGTTTTCAGCCATGATTCTAACCTAAACTTCTGGTACCATATAAGATTGTATAATCGTTGGTAGAAAACTATATTTGATTATGGGAATTGTATTACATATTTATAGTACTAAGTCTAGCTAATTGAATCTAATAACCAAGTTTAACTACTTGTAGTTACAACTAACTAGTGTTGTTATCCAATATGTTCCTCTCGGTCCAAATGCCCAAATTGTCGTTACCATGTAAGTCCAAGTTAGACCTCAACATGATGTGTTCTTTGTTCTGCTATCGGCCTCCGTCATTACCTATTCTAAGGAGAAATCCGTACATGTTATTATACCTGATTTTGCATTCAATATATATTGTCATAGATCTATAGAAAAAGACATGGTCTTGTGATTCCCATGGTCATCCGTACAAAATGCAATCAATATTATCTCCTCTCATCCTACCCGTGCGTCTAATCAGCTCTCATGGATATTATAACGTATCTCCTCCTCAATATGCAGATGGTGATATCGGCTACCGAAATGCGACCACCAGAATGGGAAAGCTCCAATTCCAATAGGCAGCAACTATCGTTGTGAAGATGAAAAGAATCACAAGATTGGGAGGAAGAAGAAGAAGAAGAAACAAGTCTAAAAAGGTAAACTTGAAATTGTATTTTTATTCATTACTGATTACAGTATTTATACAATGATTTACAACTGAATTATAACAAATCAACTGCTCTAATCTTATGTAGTTAGTTACACAAATAAATAGTTAGTTAACCTTTATTTAGGTTTAATAGATATCTTACCCCATCTAACCCTCCAAAGTGTTATACTGAATTTCCCAATGTTAGTAGTCCATACCCCTCCCAAAGGTATGATATGATATATACATGTATGATATGAACTGATACTCTTTAAGAGTTTCTACTTGATAGATTTCAGAAGTTGAATATGTCCATTATTTTTCAATGAAATAATTATACCATTTTTGCATGAGATAATAGTCTTGTCTTCCACCCTTTTACCATCTCATTTACCCATTTTATTAAAGGATTGCAATCTTTCTGATATAAGATGTATAAGATCCATATAGCAATGAAGTGGTACAAAAACTGAAGTTAAAAGGGTTATAAATGAGAACCCTAACCTGAGACTTATTTGATTGTATTATGGGTTTTTGAATGGGTGGATCTTTGTTGGACGAAAATAGCTAGCTGTATCTGTAATTCTGTATGGCAATAATTGCAATAATACTAACATTTTGGGTACAGTGAAGCCACATCCATTTGTTAACAGCAAAATCCACAATGGCAAGAAGTGGTTGTCTTAGCTGGCCAATTGGCACCGAATTACTGACTGAGTTCCAAGTGGGCCCAATGTTCCAACTTTGGTCGTCAATAAATATCTTGTCGTCTTCTTGTATTATAATATTTATATCTCACTTCTAATTAGATCCGACGGTGGATCGAGCATGATGATGGTTATTAACTACTGTCATCATCATCCTGACAAGATTATTAACTACTGTCACGTACATTACAAACAAACATAACGTGCACCGCGACACTTTTTGGGAACTGCATTAATTAAATCTTCCCGCAAGTGTTTTCTTGAGATAATTAAACATCAAAGGGTTCTTTTGCAAATAATCCATTAGTTTTATAATTATTCTCACTGGTAAGGGTAGAACCGTCAATCAAGATTCAAAACACAGCACCGACATGTCACGACTCACGGGTGGGTACTGGGTAGTGCGTTGGTGGGTTTTATCTACAAGATTTTGATTCTATTCTGGTTGTTGGTCAATGGTCATGCTCCCGAGAGACCTCAGACTCAGACCTCCGGGAATATGAATGTCGTGGGAGAAGATTTCATCTTCTTACTCTACGCTGCTGTAGGTCTGCTGCACGTAATCTGGTATAATTCAGCACTGCCGTTACTTGTTCACGCTGCCACCTTCCCCAACGACGTTGCAGTGCTCAGAGAATTCCACGGAGGATTGGAGAATGCAGAGCTTCTCCGATGGCCGATAAGCAATGGCGATCCTTGTGGTGTTCCTCACTGGCCTCACGTCTACTGTGAAAATGATAGGGTCAGTCAGATCCAAGTTCAAGGGATGGGATTGAAAGGTTCTCTCCCTCAAAACATCAACAGTCTGTCATTCTTGTCAAACGTCGGTCTGCAGAGGAATAGATTCTCCGGGAAGTTACCGACGTTCAAGGGTCTTTCTCATTTGAGGTATGCTTATCTCGATTACAATGACTTCGATGTCATCCCATCGGACTTCTTCCACGGTCTCATCAACTTACAGGCGATGTCACTCGAAACCAACCCTTTGTTCAACCAGACTCGAGGAGGATGGATCTTGCCCAATTCGCTTCAAGATTCTGTCCAGTTGGTTAATTTCTCGTGTTCTAATTGCAACCTCATCGGTTCGATTCCTGATTTCTTCGGACGGTTGCCTTCGCTCACATTCTTAAGACTTTCGGAAAATAAGCTCACCGGTAGGATTCCGGTAACTTTCGCCGGATCGAATCTGCAGATATTGCAGCTTAATAATCAGAATGGAGATGGGTTGATGGGATCTCTAGATATTTTGACTACAATGTTCTCTTTGACTGAGATATGGCTTCACGGGAATAGCTTTACTGGAAAAATACCTTGGAATATAACCCAATGTTCTTCTCTCAAGATTCTTTCACTCAACAATAATTTCCTCACCGGCGTTATCCCTCCGGCAATGGCTACAATGGACCGGCTCCAGAAATTGCAGTTGAACAACAACAAGTTGGTCGGTCCGGTTCCAATTCTGAATATCACCAACTACTCATACCAACACAATTCATTTTGTCAGGTCACACCTGGAGCGGCGTGTTCACCGGAAGTTGATGCTTTGCTGGGTTTTCTTGAGGCGGTGGATTTTCCGATGGATCTCGTCGAATCTTGGTCTGGCGATTCCCCTTGTTCCGATATGTGGTTGGGAATCGCTTGCAATTCTGATGGTAAGGTTACCGTTATAAACTTGCCGAATCACGGTCTGAAAGGCTCGATCAGTCCTTCCATTGCTCGTCTTGATTCGCTGCTGGTCATCAGACTTGATGGGAACGATCTGTCTGGCAAAATTCCGGCGAATTTGACTCAGTTGAAGTCAATGAAGATTCTGAACCTCACTTCGAACAATCTTGAAAAACCAGTACCGATTTTCCCCAAAAGAGTAACACTTTTCATCGACGACAATCCATTTCTGAAATCTCCACCTCCACCTCCACCGTTTCCCGATAGTTCTATAAAAGCTCTGCCTCCGATCAGAACGGATGCTGCTGATCCGCCTCATTCATCAGTTACCCAGCAGTCTGCAAGCATACCCAAACCGATTCCAGTGGCAGTGACGAACAGTGATCTAGTCACTCCGTCAAGCTTGAGCTCACCCCCGAGTAACTTCTCCAGGAAATCCAGTGTGTTCTATGGTATCGTTGTTGTTAGTAGTTTGGTGATTATTCTGTTTACTGTGTCTCTGTGTTGCTATTGTCGGAGAAAAAAGAGAGACGTCCATGGCATTGTTCATCCTGACAAAGTAGATGCCGATGGCGGAGGAGTCAATATTGAGGAGGAGGAGGATTCATTGAATCGCAACCGAGAAATGAGAGAATTCAGTGAGTTTTCTTCTTCCGATTCAGAATATCTGATAAAATCAACACAGCTACTTCGGAAGGTGACAGAGAATTTCGCATCGAAAAACGAGGTCGGAAGAGGCGGATTTGGGGTGGTTTACAGAGGGAAATTAGACGACGGGAGGATGATAGCAGTGAAGAGAATGGAAGCTTCGGTGATGAGAACCAAAGGCACAGACGAGTTCCTTTCCGAAATCGCTGTTCTTTCCAAAGTCCGGCACCGGAATCTGGTCTCCATGCTCGGTTACTCCGTTGGAGAAAACGAAAAGCTACTGGTTTACGAATACATGCCACTGGGAGCTCTCAGTGGGCATCTCTTCCACTGGAAAAATCTAGGGTTCGATCCTCTATCATGGAAGCAAAGAGTGATCATCGCTCTTGATGTCGCCAGAGGGATGGAATATCTACACAAATTAGCTCACCATTGCTTCATCCATAGAGATCTGAAACCTTCCAATATCCTCCTCGGACATGGCTACAGAGCAAAGGTCTCCGACTTCGGACTGGTCAAACTTGCTCCTGAAGGAATCAACTCCATCGCCACAACACTCGCCGGAACTTTCGGATACCTTGCGCCGGAATATGCCAGTAAGTTATAACATGTTAACATCAACGCAGATTCTCTCATATCTTTGATATTGGCGTCCTGCTGCTTTCAGTTACCGGAAAAGTCACCACTAAAGTCGACGTGTACAGCTTCGGAGTGATATTAATGGAACTCATAACAGGTTTGAAGGCCCTTGACGAAGACCGGCGGGAAGAAACCCGGCACCTCCCTTCATGGTTCCCCACCATAAAATCTAGCAACGAAACACTGACGACAGCCATCGACCCATCACTCCTAACTGACGACGACGACAGACTCCAGATGTTCGAAAATGTACGTGCCATTGCAGAATTAGCTTGCCATTGCACCGAAAGCGACCCTCAAAAGCGGCCAGAAATAGGACACTCCGTCCGTGTTTTAGCCCCACTGGTCGAGAAATGGCAGCCTGAAGGACAGAACGTGGGTGATGGTGATAATGATGATGGTGGCGGTGGAGGTATCGATTTCCGGAAGCCACTTTTGCAGTTGGTGAAAAGCTGGCAATCTGGCGGCGGATGTAATATAAGTATGAGCTTTGATGACAGTAAACAGAGCATACCGTCAACTGAACTCTCTCTTCCCTTCACTAATTCCGATTGCCGCTGAACGTCTGATTCATCATCGATTCATTCCCACCTAAAAATAATTTCCAGTGGTGTTTATGATTTCTCATTATTACCATACCATCACATCACCATTCCATCCCTCAAAATAAGCAACCTATAGCTACTCACTCCGTCTCGTTATTCGGTAGAAATCAAATCAAATCCCCGGCGAGACGCCGACGCTCCATTCAATATAATGTAATCATACTTCCGATTCTCTCAATCATGAAACCACTTCCATATATATCTTCCGGTTTCTACTTTCCATATATAAAATCTCCGACTACCGCCATACATTCATCCATGGCTTGCCTTCGCTCATTGCTATCCTCCTTCCTACTCTGCTTCCTCGTCACATCTTTCGCCGCCGAAGCTCGCTCTGTCAAGGCCGAAGCTGTAGTTTTAACTACCGTCACCGTCACCGTCGCCGCTGCTGCTTATTCCACCGATCTTCCCCTGGGTAATGGTGAAGACATATGGGAATTAAGGAAAGCTCCGACTGGTCCTAATCCTATGCACCACCGTGCCAACCCCAAGAAACCGCGGTCTCCTTGATCTTCTCAAAGATGCATGCATGTTTAATGACTGTGTTTAGTGTTAAGTAGAATATTAATTATTAATTAGTTATGTACTTATGTAGTTATGTCTGTTTTTGTTTGTTAATTTATTATAAAATTTCAAACAACTCCCTCCAGCTTTTCTTTTCTTCTTTTTCCAAGTTTTAACCACTACACCACGTTGGTCTTGATTGAAGTTGGTGGAAAGATGGGGTCTTATTCGAAAAGGGATATTCACTGATTGGAATTATTTTTAGCTGTTTAGGGGTGTGATAGTAAAATAAAGAAAAGAAAAGGGGAGATCTGTAAATTTAACCTGATTACTAACTGCTCTCTAACTTACTGCCCCCAGACGCTAGGCCCCAACCTACCCACTACCATTCGTCAATCGTCACCTTTTTTTCTTTCTTTTTTTTATCATGCCGGTTCTTACGAATATCGCCTCGGATTCAAATCTCTCAAACCGGAACCGATCGTCGGAGAGCGGAGACACGGAGGTTTTTATGTGTTTGGAAAATGGGGACGATAGAGATTCTGTCGCAGAAGGCGATTTTTCTCCGGGAATCGTTGCAGAAGAGTCAGGCCAACACTGACGAGATGGTTGCTATTCTCGGATCCTTCGATAATCGTCTCTCCGCATTAGAAGAAGCGATGCGCCCCACTCAGGTCTGGTGTTCTCTGATTTGAGATATATAGCATGCCGTTGGAATTGTACGTTGTGTCGTGTGTAAAAAATATGGAATTGTGCGTTTTGATTTGGTGAAGGTGAGGACGCACGCTATCAGAACAGCGCATGAGACGATTGATAAGACGATCAAATCGGCGCATTTTATACTTGAACAGTATGATCTCTCTCGCAAGGTCTTGGCTTTTTTCTTCTTCTTTTTTATGTTAAATTGTTTTATAATTTTATCATTGTCATATTCTTTTTACCAATTTACAATAATGTGTGGATTCATTTTCTTTATCATTCCATTTCTTAAAATTTGAATCGTAGATTTCTTGTTGAAAAATTAATTAGTCCCAAGTAAGGCGATTTTCATGATGTAACTTCTCTTATTCCTTATATCATTTTTATAATTTAGGTATATATATATGGTTATTAAATCACACAAGTTTTGAGGAGTTGGGATTTTTTTCTTGTTGCAATTTATATTCAAATGACGATAGAAAAATATCATGTGCTGTTTGCTTCTTTTGGTATTTAAAAGAAATGTTAATCATTCCGAAGACTGAAAAGATGAATAAATACTAAAACAACATAGAAAGCATTCATTTTCTTTTAAAATTTATTGTTGTTTTCGTATAATTACGATTAACACGGCATATATATCTTAAGCTCTCTGATTAGATGCTACATTTCGTTGCAGGCAGAAGCCAAGATACTTAGAGGGCCACATGAGGATCTGGAGAGTTATATAGAGGCTGTTGATCAGCTTAGAAATAACATAAAATTCTTTACCTCAAACAAAGGATTTAAAACCATTGATGGAGCTCTGAAACATGACAACAGCCTCTTGGCTAAAGCCATCGTAAAACTAGAAGAAGAATTTAAGCAACTATTATCTAATTACAGGTGTGTTGTAAATAGTGTTTACATTGTCACTTTTGTTCAAATCTTTTCACTTATAATTGTTATTTTACATTTTTCCCATTTCTAAGGAATCTTCTTATCTAATAACATATCAAAAACATTCAACTCCTAAATAGATTTTATGATTCTGTTTTTTGTAAAGTTAACAGGCTAAGTGCATCCTTTTCTGTTTTTTTTTGCCAAACCTTATGAATGTGTTTATTTATATATATAATTAATTGATTATGGCGGATACCTTTCCACAAGGCGTAGAATGGTATACCTCCCGGCAATACATCAGATCAGAGTAATATAATATATCACCAGGTAAATTTGAAGTGGAAAGTACACAATGAGACTCAAATCCTAGACTTCTGAAACCTTAAGAACCCTTTAACTTATGAAATATGTTTATAACTTTAAATATCCATGGTTTTACCTGCACTGTTCTGTTATATTTTTCAGCTTTCTATCCAATTGATTTCTAAGATTTTTTTTCCTGTGCCATCAATCTCATCGGACATATCACAATCAATTCTACTTCTTCATTCATATTTGCACCATGTGAAATTTTATTTCCTATTCTTTGTGTGTGTTGAATATGTTATTTTTCTTTCAGCGTTCCTGTGGAACCTGACCGGCTTTTTGACTGCCTCCCCACTACTCTGCGCCCTTCTGCTGACTCGCCTCATCACCATGGTGACCCGAGTGAAAAAGTTCCGTCAGCGGGAAATCAACCAAAAAATTCAGAGACGGATGTATACATACCTCCAACACTTTTACCACCAAGAATTATACCTCTGTTACGTAGTTTAAGCCAACAGCTGGTTCAAGCTGGATACCAATCACAATGTTCAAAAATTTATTGGTAAAATAGCAATTATAAAGTAGAATTACAGTCGCACATGATTTATTACATTTGGTTTTGTTAAGATAGACTTTACATTAAACCTCTAGAATTTCATAGTAATATGTATTTCAATCAATACCTAAACCACATTAGTAAAAATCAATTTTTGGGGTTATAGACTAATTGATGTTCAGAAAAATAGTTGCATATAACTGAATTTTGGGTTTTCATTTGTTGTTTCATATTTCATTGTGCAGTACTGAATTAAACTTTTAAGTATATAATTATATGTTATGTAAAGCGAAGAATTTATGCTAGCTGTTTTATTTGTTCTTAGGGAATACCGCTCTTCTGCTTTGGAGCAAAGCCTTAGAAAGCTAGGTGTTGAAAAGCTTAATAAAGATGATGTTCAGAAGATGCAGTGGGAAGTTTTGGAAGCTAAAATTGGGAATTGGATTCATTTCATGAGAATTGCTGTAAGAGATTACTGTTATCTTCATTATTTATTTTATTTTTATTGTCTAAACTTTTTTGAAACAGGTCAAACTTCTATTTGTCGGGGAGAAAAAAGTTTGTGATCAAATTTTTGACGGTCTCGAACCTCATAGGGAGCTATGTTTTGCAGAAGTAACTGGAAACAGTGTTTCCATACTTCTTAGTTTTGGAGATGCGATTGCTAGAAGTAAAAGGTCACCAGAAAAATTATTTGTAATCTTGGACATGTACGAAGTAATGCGGGAACTTCATTCAGAGGTATCCATCCATAAGTGGTGACTCTGCAATTACTTTTATATCCTGAAAATCACTTGATAGATATGCACGTATTTTTCTTTGTTTTCTTCTTCTATTCTGTGTGGTCAAATGGACATGTCTGAATTTCTTTGGTTGCTTTGTGATATATTTAAATCATATCATTTTTTGAATATCTAATTTCTCATTTTATATTACTTTGACTGCAATTTGGTCCATTACAAACCAGTGTTAAAACATAATTACATAAACAAATATATCTTATTTGATCATTTGTGATTAAACTTAAACAAAATTGTATCTTATTTGATCATTGCACACAAACATCTATATTAAATAGGAAAATAAGCTTTAGGGAGCATATTTTTCATAACATGCAAATTTGATTATAATGATCTCAACATTAAATATGACTGCTTAATGTCAATCCTGAATGTGTTTGTTTGGATAGAATAAAAAAGTATTTCATAATTTCACTTAATTTCAAATTATCATTCATTCTTGGAAAATGTCCTGTAGTCATTCCTTTCTCTTATGTACACAAAATTTAATATTTCATTTCTAACTTCTATCTATGTCAGATTCAAGATATATTTATCAGCAAATCATGTTTAGAGATGAGAGAAACGGCAATGTCTTTAACAAAGAGGCTATCTCAAACTGCACAAGAAATATTTGGTGATTTCGAAGAAGCTGTTGAAAAAGATGTTACAAAATCTGCAGTTCTAGATGGAACTGTTCATCCTTTGACTAGTTATGTTATTAATTACGTGAAGTTTCTATTTGAGTAAGTAATTCTTATTTCATTCATTTTGTTATTTAACTAAAGGATTTTAAATGTCCTACAAATTTAATCTATTAAATTAAAATTTCACCTGATTTTTTTATTCAATTTTGTTGTTATGTTTCCTCAAGAAGCAATATTAATAACATTTGGTTTATCTTTCTTATTAAATATATATATGATCTTTTTTCACGTTTTTCTTTTCCTTTAAACATGTTGAGATTAATGTTTTATACTTAATCTCTTTTATTGACTATTTTCAAAATTTAACAAGTCTATTTGACAAATCTGTACAGTTATCAAGCAACACTGAGGCAGCTTTTTCAAGAAGTAGAAACTAAGGGTGAATCAAGTTCACAGCTTGGCGCCGTTACAGCTAGAATAATGCAAGCTCTGCAAAATAATCTTGATGGAAAGGCTAAACAATACAAGGACCCTTCTTTGACTTACCTATTTCTCATGAATAACGTTCACTACATTGTGAAATCTGTGCGCAAGTAAGTTTTTGAGTCAATATCTTGGCATAAATTAGAGTATTTATGGTCACTGGAATGTTTATTTTTAGGTCAGAAGCAAATGATTTTCTTGGAGACGATTGGGTGCAAAGGCATCGGAGAGTTGTTCAGCAGCATGCAAACCAATACAAAAGAGTTGCTTGGGCTAAGGTATCATTTTTCTGATAACTCACTTGGATAGACATTGATCTTCTGCATTGTAATTTATAAAATATTTTCTATATCAAAAAATATGCTAGCACGTGGTTTGATTTTCTTTGGTTAACATTAGAATCTTGCTTTTATAATCTACTTTAAATGTAAATAGTAGGTAAAAATAAGTTACAAAATTAGATATTTACTTTGTTTCTTTCTTACAATTATTATATGATTACTTATTTCAATTCCATTTTTCTAAATTTCATATTTTCTTTACTCAGATTCTTCAAACACTGACTATTCAAAGTCCGGGTTCAGGTAGTGGAACTGATACAAGTGGTAGTAGTGGAGTTTCTCGAGTAACAGTGAAAGAAAGGTCGAAATAGGGTTTAACTTAAAAAATTCTTTAACAACATCAAATAGAAATGTTTTAATTATTTTTTTATTTCTTTTCTCCAACAAACTACTGTAGGTTCAAGTCATTTAATTTACAGTTTGAAGATCTTCACCAAAGACAGTCTCAGTGGACTGTACCTGATCAAGAATTGCGTGAGTCGCTAAGACTTTCAGTCGCTGAAATTCTTTTGCCTGCTTATAGATCATTCCATAAAAGATACGGGTATGCATGCCTTTTTTCTCTTCTTTCTTATCAGCTAAACATCTAAACCTGAAGATGGATGGACAATTGGCTCAAATCTTTTTTGTGTTCTGATTTGACATACAACTCTAATAATGTTCATATACATATCTACACACAGGCCTCTTATCGACAGTGGAAAGAACCCTCAGAAATATATTAAATATGTACCAGAGGACTTGGATAGAATGCTTGCTGAATTTTTTGATGGAAAAACATGGAATGAACAGAAACGATAAAATAATAAACACACTGCATGTTTTTTTCCTTTAAAAAATAAGGTGTGTGGGTGGGTATACTGTTATTTAATGTTCATTGAGTAGTGTCCAACTCTCACTCCTCACATCACTTGCTATGGGTTGGTTGTTTAGTCCATTCTTTCTATTCTGTACCATACCTTTGGTCGATTGATCCATTTCAATAAAAATCTTGCTAAAATGTGCTTCATAAAACTTTTTTTCTTTTTCAGATTGTGTTTTTTGACCAATATCTTTCAGAATTGGGATAGAATTACAAAATTATTAAGAAATTAATCTGTACCTTGAGAAATCATACATCTAAAACAAACTATTCAACAACCCATTCTCGAGTTAAGCTGTTTGGCATGTATCTTTTTTTTTATAATTTTGTTTAGTGTTTTAGGTATCTACAAATCTACAATTTAGTTAAAATGTTAAATATATGCATATGAAAGGCATTGTAGATGTAAACAGTCATTAAACCAGTCTATTTGTTTATAGACATGTAGTGGTGGTTTGATTGGAGGAGAATCCTTGTGTTTATTGGGTGATGTTTAAATATTCTTATGTCATTCTTAATTCTATATAATTAAATAGTAACAAATGTTTGGTGTGCTGTTAATTTTTTGTTGTGTCTATCATTCTTTGTTGCTTTGCCAGAAGAACAACCTTGTGTTTGTTTTATGTTTAAATAGATTATATTTAATTAGATACTACAATTGAAATTAATTATCATGAGCATATATTTTACAAGTTTTGTTGATGAAAATTAATTTTGAGAATGGACAAGTGAAATTAGGCAGAGCAACTCCATCAGTCTATTTATTCTCCTCTGCTTTCTTTTCTTTTTTATAAAAAAAGAAGAATTTGTGGTAGTATATTTATTTTCCTTTGTGTGAAAGATATAGGAGGAATTAGTGGAGACAAGGAATCCCTTGAGTTCAATAAAGTAACCACTAACCATCAAAATCAATTACTATTGATTCTAAATTTTCTTAAAAGATCCCTTCATCTTTTAATTTTAACTTCCCTACCATTCTTTTATTCTATTTACATTCCTAAAGATAGGGATCATTCCACCTTTGCTCTACCTTTTTCTCACCTTTTGGAGTTTAATTTTTTTTGTTTTTGCTAATCAGGATATACCAGTGATTATGATTCATAACACCCAACTCAATTGAAGGATCTGGTTGTGTATTAACATTTTAACATCTATCTTTTACATATATAATATATCTATATAAAATAATTTTCAGGTAAGCCTTTTTTAGATAAGTACAAAAACTCGAGGTGTACTATTTTTCCCTCCATCTTACACTAATTTTGATGTGTATTAATTTTTTAAAATGTGATGTCAAGATTTCATAAACGTTTTTGAACTCATTAAAGATGGATTTCCATAAAATTTCTTCTATCTATATACTACCCTCCATCCACAACCAAACAGTTGGGTAGTTAGGTATATCCTTATCTTCATTGGATTGCAAAGTCTTGCACGCTAGTCGATCAATCATCCCATTTTTCTTCATTGCTGTTTTTGTCTATGTATTGCACAAATTGATCAATAACAATTGAAAATCTACATCACCCTAACATATATTAAAGTCTAATAGGTTCAGTGTTGAAAAATTTATAAAAACTTGCATTATTTTTTGTTATAAAAAATGATAAAGTATTTTATATAATCTTACACTAAAGTTGTTGTTGTCTGACTTTGGTTCTTGCTAATTGTTAAATAATAATTGTCATTCTTTTGTATGTATATACGGTTTAGTCAATTTTTCACGCACTAACATTGTCGAAATAAACAGAATTAGTGAACACATTCACACATTCACACAATTATCAAACATTTAGTTGTTAATTAACTATCTAAATTTGTTCTAAAATAATTTTCTTCAAAAGTTTGTAGTTAATGATTAATTAGTTGATCGAAAAGATTAAAGCGAAGCGGGTAGAGTTAGATTGAAGGTGAGTGCGGCGCAAACAAGAGGGTATCTTTTTTATAAATAGAATTATTTACCTTTGAATGATATACGAGAGTCACAAGATTAAAATTTTAGAAAATTAACAACTTTAATAGTTATTGGGATGAATTGAATATGAATGTTTACAATTAATCAGTCACCCAAATGCTGACGGCAATGGGTTACAAATTGCAATCCAAATCTGACCATTGACTGATTTGACTCCGATTGAGACCATTCACCAACATGTAAGCGATTGATTATTATATATTAAAATGCAATTCATTTCCAACAAAATTAACTACCCAATTAATAACTATAATATTTATAAATCTTTAATCAAATAAGATATCTAGATTTAGATTTGGGTTAAAAATAATATTAAAATAATTTATCTTATCATAAAAAAAAATCAAAGTACAAACATTACATTAGTAGGTCTCTTGAGACAGTAGGTAAAAAAATCATTATTGTCGTATTTTGAAGATATTTATAATGAAAATATAAAAAACTAACATTCTGATACAATGTTTATAATTACTATATACCTATTCTACATAACTGATTCTTTCTTACTTTATACTTTATTAAAATGTCTTCATAATTTGACACTTAGATAGTTAGATTGATGATTAAAATAAATGTTGGAATTTGAAAAAAAAAATGTTGTTCCTTGTTTAAATAATAATAATAATTTAGTCGAAACGTTGCTCCGCGGATGACCAGAACGTTTAAAACAACACGCATAGAAATAATGAAGTAATGAATCAAATTGTGTTGCGTTTCAATTAAATTGCACCATCGTTTCACAGACTTCCAGTGCTGCTTAACTGATCAAATCAACCTGCGACTATGTCGGTGAAACACGACCACGACTGCGGTAATCACCGGTGGCACGAGAGGCACCACGACGGGATCCGCCGCTTCTTCAAAGTCTTGCTCTTCTTAGTGATTCTAGTTCTCATCACAGTGCTCATCGTCTGGCTAGTACTCCGACCAACCAAGCCTAAATTCTACCTCCGAGATACAACCGTCATGGCCTTCAACCTCTCCATAACGCCGAGTCTCCTCACCACGATCATCCAGGCAACCATCGCAGTCCGGAATCCGAACCAACGTATCGGAATATTCTACGATCGTCTCCAGGTCTACGCATCGTACAAGTCCCAACCGATCACACTTTCGAGCAACATCCGACCTTCTTACCAACCCCACAAAGGAGTGTCCGTTCTTTCTCCTTTTCTCTACGGAACGAACGTTCCGATAGCGCCATATCTCTCCACATCTCTCAATCAAGACGAGCAGTCCGGGTCGGCGCTTCTCACCGTTAAGATCGACGGGAGGATCAGATGGAAAGTCGGAAGCTGGACGTCGGGAAGGTACCGTCTATTCGTCAACTGCCCTGCGTACCTCTCTTTCGACACCACCTTTGGTTCTACCGACTCCAATATTCTCTCCCCGGTGGTCCGATTTCAGAGGATTTCGTCGTGCAGCGTCACCGTCTGACGCCTGACGCCTGACGGCCGGCAGGGAGAGGAAGGAAGATACATACTGTCGTAAGTTGTGATTCGATTGATACTGTCTTTTCTTTTCTTTTCTTTCTGCTGTTAAATAAATATATTTCTAGATAGCCCTCCATTGTCCTCACTTTTAATTTTTTATTATTGTTGGACTGCAGAATAAAATAGTAAATAAAATAGTTGAGAATTACTGAAATGCCATTGGACGGTGATGTATAACTGTATAACTATATCTAACATATCTCTGTTCAACATCCATGTGTGAAAATATTACATAATATAGGGAGATTAGTATAATTATTAAAATTTAAGTCTTAAATTCGGTGTCTATTTATGAAGCTCAGTGGTTTAAATCCAACCATGGTTAGATGAATTAACTTAACCATGATCAATTTAGTCTTTAGAGTTAGACCAGTTGTTGCTTCCTAGTGTTAATAGCTTCACTTTAAGTTAAGCTTTTGAACTAAAAAGTCAAAAAGCTTAAATAAAAGTGAAAATTACGAAACGTACCATCTAATTTCAATGTAAATTTGTCAGAACGTAAGGTCGGTGGGTGATTATTAATTAATTTATTTATTATTTGGATAATTTGATTCATGTTATCTTCATTTATTTTTCTTTTGAAACGTAACAATCAAGCTGAGTCAACGATTGAGAATAGGGCTGGCTAATTACGGTGGGCTATAGTCTGTGGTTACTTGATCCAGTGGGCTTCTTTCTTGGGCTGATCTTTATACATAAACATAACTATTTATACTAATTACTCTAGGGTTGTAAATTGTAATATCATGATAATGATAATTGAGATATGGGCTGGATGGCCCATTTGTTAATGGGCCATTTGAGATGATCAATATAGTAGAAAAGGTCAATATAGAAAAGTCTTTCTTTCTTGTGCGCGCTCTATAATTTGGGATCATTGATAAATTCAAACTTCAAATTCCTGTATTTTTATTTTCAATTCAAACTTCAAATTTCCCAAGCAATGAATCGGGACTTTTACGAACACCACCGGATAAATTCCAAACATCTCCGCCGTCGTCGCGGCAGTTTCAGGACATTATGCAAGTTTTTCTTTCTAACACTCCTCGTCACGCTCTTCCTTGTCGCCATCTTCATCGCCGTAGCATGGTTTGTGATACAGCCGGAGTTGCCGGATTTTAAAACTGAGTCAGCTTTCTTAGGCTACTACAATTCAATCCCGTCTCCGACTAATCACTCCTCCTCCGGCAAACAGTACGAGAACTTCATGGTAGTGGCCAAATTCAGCATCAGAAACCCCAACAAGAAAATAGAACTCTTCTACGAGTTAACCGAACTAGAGTCGAACAACAGCGGTAGTTGGTGGGGATTGAAGAACGTCAAGGATCGTAACATCCATCAACCTGGCAAGAACACCACCGTGTTTGAAATCGCGTACGACTCCGAGGTTCCTGGCGCGACGATCGTCGACGATCGGAAGATAATGGAGGAGATGGATCGTGTGGTGATTAAGTTTTCGGGAAGGTTAAGATTCAAGATTTGGAGGGTTCATTTCGTGAATATTTTTTATTTGAAGGCTCAATGCGATTTGCTTATACCGGTGGCGATTGATGGAAGAAAAACCTCGTCGGAAGTTTTCAAACCAACCAAATGCGACCGGAGAATTCATATTTAGTGCTAATAATCCCACCATACGTTTAGATTAATCATTTTGAGAAAAATTGTAATTTCAAACTTGGGTCTCATTGTAATTATTTTATATGCAATTTACAAAATATAGGGACCCATATGAAATTAACTAATATAGAATTGAACTCGTCAACTGTCATGGAGTCAATGCTCTGGTCATAATCGTCGACGGATGGGAAGGAGAGGAGTAAAATGGTGTAGAACTCGCCGAAGAGAACGACAGAACCTTCTCTTCATCTCGATCCTCTGCAGTCACGTTTATTTTAGCATCAAACTCTTTTCGATCTTTGCCGTCGTACGAATTGTAAGATGTCTGAACAAGTCGTTGGGACTGTAGTCGTGGCATCACGGAGGAAGAAGGGGTGGACATTCTTTGCATGACCGGAGTACCGGGAGAAATAAACGGTGAGGTAGACTCTATCATACTTGAAGGAACCTGGTTGTTCCAACAAAGATTGTAGAGAAGAAGCTCCTTGGACGGAGGCGGCGGTGTGGCCGTGGTGGCAAAAAAAGATTCGTTATTACTCATTACAGATGAGACGACTGATCTGTCTATTTCCTCACTAACAGCTGATTCCTTCCTGAATCTTCGACGGCGCCATAGACCGTAGGTTAGCTGGGCGGCGAAGAACACCACCATGACAGTGAAGATTACAATCATTGCCAACTCGATCGAATTCATGGTAAGTACATAGAAGAAGAAAAGAGGACAATATCGAAATGTGTAAATAATTAAAGATAATCGGTAGCGTAATGTAATTAATAATTAAGATTCTGACATAAGTAATATAAAACAATAAAATAGAATATTTAAATATTGGATTTTGACTACTGAGGGAGTTGTTATGATGGTTGCATAGAATGACATACAGATTCTTATGAGACGGGAAGAAAAAGGTTAGTTGAGACCAGAGTCACTGAAGGCTAAGAGAGAATTGGGTTCAGAAGATTCAAGGACACAGTCAACTAAGTTGATTGTTGGCAAACCCGACCCTTACCTTCTTTCGGAGAGGAGGAGAAGGAAGATTTTTTCAATGGACTATGGTTTGTTTGAAAGTGTCGAGGTCTCAGGTGAACATGAGCACATGACGGGCGGAAGCATATCTCAATCTTTTTGAAGGGTTTATAAAACTGAGATGAGAGGAAGGGAGTTTGAAAATCTGAGACTAGACATGTGAGTTTTAGAGAGTGTGTGAGTTGACTTCATATGTCTTTATACAGGGTTAGGTTCAGCAAGAATTACTGTCACTTGGACCTGTTGTGTACTATTTTTTTTTTTTTTTTTTTTGTATATATTTATCATGATTTTATTAAAAAAATAAGATGGACTGGACAGGTCCATCCATGATTTGGAAAAGCCCGGCCTACATAAGTTTTCGGTGCACCTCTCCCAAGAACTATGATAAAAGATAGTGGGTGATTTGATTAAATTTGTCCTCGGATCCCTCATCAATGGTGGTGATGATGATTGATGAAAATCGTCGATCTTCAGGAATCTGGGTTCACCAAAGAAAGAAAAAGGGATGATTGATCCATCAAACCAATCGATCGATCACAGTGCGGCAGTGCTTAATTCAAGATCCGAGAAATGCATATTTCTTTTTTCCCTTACTTCCATGCATGCATGATTTTTTTCCCCCTTTTGTTTTTGTTAAAGTCTGCAAAAAAGCCCATGTTGTGGAAACTTGGTCTCAATGCTCCTTTAATTGATTACCATACTAATGACACTGATTAACTTAGTTTCTCTAATTAATTAGCAAGTAATTCACTTAATTAATTACTGTATTACTGTAAAGTAATTGAATGAATAGGTGAATTAGATAAACTATAAAAGTAGTAAAGGTCGATAAATTGAGAATTTCAGAGTTTGAGTGTACATCAATCAACTCATAGCTCCAACTATTCATGTCCATCTTTTGAGACCTAAATTCATTCATACTCCCAAAAATTCCTTTTACTATAACGGCTCTTTTTTCTTCCTATTGATTTTTCATCAATTCTCAATCGATTTAGGGTTAAAGATCTATCACAATGGATGAAATCTCACTAATTCAGCTTTAGAATGTTATAAATACAATCAGAACTCGAACCGATCCAATCCGTCGTTGTTTAATACAATAATCATTTTATTGTCACTCACCCTACTTATGTATTGACTTACGTCTTGTACGTTCAAACAGAACGAATAAGTCTGCAGATTTATTTGATATACTATGGTGCTTTGAACTTATTCGGCGCACCTGAAATGCGTCGTATTTTAATAATCAGGTGTAGACATGAAAATCCCGATCCTATTCTGTCTTTTTTTTTATTTCAGGTATGAAAATCCTCCCTGATCCCATTAGAATGTATAATTTAAAAAAAAACGAAAATCGTTGGAAATTTAGGAGCTTATTTGGGACGCCTTATGAATCTTTAAAACGAACAGAGAAAATCGAAATCGATCTGGAAATGCGTCGGGATCGATCGTGGTCTGGTAAAAAAAATCGATTGCAGGTCGTGATTCTTTTCACCAAACAACTATCACGATCTGGAAATCACACTCTGCATCCGTCTGCAACCAACGATCTTAAACACTCGCGGCGGTCTGGAAGAACGCGTCTGACAATAAAGTCGCGATCTAGAAATCGCGTATGAACTCGCGATCTGGAAACTCACGATCACGGAAAGCTCACGTCGATTTCCTTCACCGATTGTGATCGTCGTTCTTCACTGCGTCACGATCTGGAAAAATCAGAGAGCAGTAAATCGCGATCTGGACAAAAGAGAGAACGCACGATCTGGAAAATTGATCTCACCTTTACAAAAGAGAATCGTCTGATACCATCTTAGAATCTCAATGCTCTGTTAAAGCAAAATTACAAGAGTTTATCTGTACTTGGAAAAATGAAACTTGATTGAATGAATTATCTGTACATTACAAGAGTTTATATAGTGTTCTAATTAACCACAACTAACTACTAATACTAATGGACTTCTAACTAATATACTATTTAACAAACATGTCATCAAATAAATGATTGGATAGTTTTAAATTGAACCTCTTTCATATTAATATTATGAAAGATGCGTTAAATAAATCTAATGTTATATATCTATTAAACATTGATCAAATAAATCTGATTAATAAAAAACAGTTGGATGAAATAAAAAAACAGTTGGATAAAATAAAGAAACAGTTGGATGAAATTATATAATTAATTGACACATGGGTCCAAGCTAGATTACAGGCATGTATGCACCGTTTAAAATAAGCTAATGCTGTCTCAATTTGAAGTAAAACTTGCTATCAACTAACTCAACCAACCCAAAATCACCACTTGCATTACTATAATCGCCGGCGGAAAGATTCAAATCCAAACACACGGTCGTTGTCTCCTCCTCCTCTTCTCTTTTATCACAACCGTCGGAAGTTCCCGGAGAAGAATGATCACCCAACGTATCGCAGCATAAGATAACGATGGCGTCTTCGAGAAAACCAGATCCATGCACCGAACCAGTCTCTATTGCATTTTTAATCTGTATCTTGCAATCACGATCCACCTCATCAACGTCTTCCAACAGAAACACACGATGTGGGTTCTCGTCGACTGCTTCGGCGAATCTATCTATATACGTCGTTGTCGACGACGACCAAGATTCGGATCTAAGCCTCTTCTTGTAATTCCAACTGTCGTCGTTATCGGTGTCGTCGCGACGTGTCCGACCAACGGAAACAAAACAGGAATCGGATCCAAACACAACACTTGCTAACTCTTTGGAGAGAATCCGTTTTCCTTCCACGTCATGTCCTTGGAACAACAGCCACGTGTCTTCTTTGCTTCTCTGAATGCTGTTATTTTTCCACCTTGTTGCCATTCCTGACCTGCATTGCAGAATGGTGGTGGAAATCTCTGGAATGATGTCCATTTGCCATGGAACCTTCTTCTCCAGACAAGTACATAGATTCTTCAGATTCTCTGCATTCACTTCCTTGAATCTATGCTGGTAGTAGTAACACTCCTCGCTTGAAAAGCTGCTGGAGTTTATCGGAGTGCCGGAACAACAATCAGTACTGTTCTCAGTTTTCTTCTTCTTCTTCTTCTTCCAGTTGCTACATTCCTGAGTATCCTTATACTGCTGCAGCCATGGAGGGAGGTTCGTCGGAGCAGATCTGATAACATGCTGCCGTTCATCACGATTGCAGAAGTAACTGGCCGGAAACAAAAATGCAGTATAATAAACAAATTAATTCGAATATTCAATTGAATTTCAGTGTTGATCAACCGCTTTAAAATGTATTAATTATTACCTGTTTTCATCAGTTTCGTGACCGAGACTCAAACTCAAACCTAAGTTCCCGGCAGGTATAGTAAGAGGATTGAGAGCCCAACTGAGAGTTTGGAGAGAAGGATTGCCAACTTTACATCGCATAACAGTACCATTCCGATCAGTCGTTCCCAAGCAGTCACCGACAACAACGAGATTCCTCTCTTTCCGTCGGCAGTCTGGTGTTGGTTTTCTATCTCCTCCTACATCGTCGGGGGAAGAAGAAGCTGATATCTCAACAGCTTGTTCTACATTAGACTTAACCTGCGTGCTGGAAAACCCAGCTTCTCTCATGACCCGACTAACGCTGGGATCGTCCAAGATCGATATGACAAGTTGCTCCAGCTCTATCTTAACAGCAAGCAACGGCTGCTGTTGGGTCTCTATAGAACCTCTCCTCTGGTGCGCTTGAGCTCGTTTGAAAGCTGCCACCAGAGCATTGGAAAGCACAGGAAGGTATTGGTGAGTGTGTCCAAGTAAAGAAGTGGTAGTAGAAGCCGGTAGTCTGTTAAGAGCGACGTTGAAGCAAAGCTCCAAGGCTTTACACTGAAGAGGGTGAGAGTGGGAATGGAGACAAGCCGCCCGGAGAAGACCGGTAGAAGTAGAAAGCATCGTACTTGCTACATGGAGTGGCGTTACCTGCGCATGTCCTCTCCGTCTCGCAACACCTATGGATTGCTTCACCAACGTCGCCGATTCCGCCGTGAGAGATTGCTGCAGCGTGCACCCTCCGGCTCTCATTGCTAGATCGAGATGGGAAGCAACTGACGCTGTGGATTGAGTTATATAAACTTGTGTAGTGTGACGGTGAGTGTGAGTCAGTGAGTGAGTCTTTTCTAGTGACTTGAGAAGGAGGGAAAATCTGGGGGGGTCCAAAGTAAATTTTGCAAGGAATAAAGTAAAGGACAACACTTTTTGATCGGGGTTTTTTTAGGGTTTAGGGTTAAATTAATTAATTAATTAATAATGAAAGAAAGAAAGAAAGAGGTGTTTTGACCAGTAATGGGAGTAACTCTTTTTGTTGGAAAGACATTAAGATTTGACATGCATGCACAGTTGCACTAATATGGCCATCATCGGCGTGATCTATGTTTTTTTACCATGGAAAGACGCGCTCCACCACCTTCGATTCTCACATCGACCGTTCAATCAATCTCCCGTTATTTTCATCTCCAGTCAGGATTTCGGATGTAAATCGAGGGATTTAATCGGGTATTCGGGTGATGTTTTTTTTTTTTGATTTTGATTTTGATTTTGATTTTGATTTTGATTTTGATTTTGATTTTAGCATGAGAGTTAAAGTCTTAAAGAGTTTAAAGTGTGAAACAAAAATTGAAAGGAAAAGGTACGTGAGGATCACCCTTCTCTTTATGTTCTCTTGTGAGTTGTGAAAAACTCTTCCTTTTAATTTCTTCTAGAGACCAGATCTTCCTTATATTCACCATTAATCTTTTTGACTCTAGTAAAATATTTATTTAAAAGTTTGGGCTTTATTTTATTGGACATATCAATTTTTCTTTAATGGAGGGAGGGAATAATTAAGCAAAAATGAAACATTTATTTATGTATAGATACTAATATCTTAAATACGTTATCAAATCGTATTTATTAATATTTAATTAAATAGTTAAAATAATATATTGATATCGAAGTCGATGTAATAAAAAAAATAATTAATTTATCGTATAATGAAATTGACACAACTAATAATTATTTTTATTTTATGGGATTTTTATTTTATGTAACAGGTGAAGTAGGACCCATCATGTGACTAAAAATCAACATTTTAATCAGTCTCGATCGCTCACTCTATGTAAATAAAGGTAATATTTTTGGGGGATAAGAAGCAAACCGCTGTTTCAAAGCCAAAATCCACATGGTAGGGACATGACATGTGGCACATCACATGGTTGGATGACCTGTTCAGTAATAAACTTGTAAATTACAATTTCATGCAATGAGGTTTATTTTTGTTACCTTACCTGAATAAAACTGGTAATATTTACTATCTTGTCTTCATTTTCATGATAGTGTGAGTCACCGACAATATGGTGTCATTAAATTTTTATTTATAAAGTCGGATTCGAATTCGGCTCGTTAAAACATTGTTCAGACGAGCTCGGTTCTAATTTAAACTTGAAATTTAATTTGCAATTTTGCAAATTGAAAAAAATTAAAATCTAAAAAATATCTATAACTCTTAATATCTATATTTTATTTAATTATTAAAAAATCGTTAACAAGTTTATCGATAAGCTCGGCTCGAGATCGAATTGAAACTTTAGTTGACACCTTTATTGAAGACTCTTATCGATCCTATTGGGAAAACATGACAGAATGACCTCGACACAAACTCTATTTTTTTTTGCTTGTTAATCAATACTCAATGAATACAAACTCTAGACGCATGAATTTACAATATTTTCAACATTCTCTTATTGAAATCACGATTTTAGAACCAGCTTGAGGTTTGTAACTTGTAACAAGTTCGAAATGAAAAATCACATTCAAAGTTATGAATCTTTCTATAAAGTAAATATGGTTGTATAATCTCTATTTTAATTAATTAAACGAGTTTTAAACTATCACTTAAAATCAGATAATCTTCTTCTGAATAAAATGGGACCCAGAAACCAGTTCAGATCACCAACCATTTATATTTTTTAGCATTTTTATCGCCGTCATTGTTATATTATTCTTTCATATCCTTCCATTGCCATTAAAAAAATCCAAAAATTCCGAAATCCTTCCCTGTTCAATAATGGCACCGCTAAGCGAAGAAGGAATAGATGAAGACGAGCACCCCGCTTTGCAACGGTGGATGACGGTGCCGTTGTTATCGAAGGCAAAATTATCCAAAAAAGGTAGTAGCTTCAGCAGTCTTCTACTTGTCGAAAGGATCAACATCAGCGACGAAGGAATCAACGGTCTTGATAATAATTACACGAGTCTGAGCGATCTTCTTCAAGATGATCAGTCATCACCGCGTCTCCAATCCCCTACGTCTTGTTACGATATTCCGATCAAAAACATGCTTGTAAAACAAGCCGCGTACGCTTACCTTCAGCCCAAAACGTCGCCGAAACCCCAAATAGACCAATCTTGGTTCGGAAGTATCTTATTGCCGTCCGACGAGGCTGAGCCTCACCGCTCCAGCGACGGATGCAAAGGCTTCGTGGGTTATATCTTCAAAATGTTTGTCGTCGTCATAAAGAGAGTGCTTGATTGATTTGTTGAATTTGTTCCCCCTTAAAATGGCAAATAAATAAAAACAAAAAGAAGAAAAAGGAGAGAATATACACACTTTGCTACGTGGCGATATTTCATTGGCTAACCACTACATATAGTCATATAGCTTTCGTTCAATTTCGTGATATGACTAGGTAAAATAGAGAATCTGACGGCTGAGATCAATTTTCTTCTTATTCGTTTGATGTGATCTCGAGGTTTCCACAAGACTGGCAACATTTGGGAACATTTCATCTTCATCGACAACATTATCGATCTTCTTCTGCAATCTGAAGAACGATCTCTTCTTTTTGTCCTTGTGCTCAAATGCTTTGTATTCATCGACGGCGTTCTTCTGTAGATCCGATCCGACGGTGAGTGTAATTATATTTATTAATTAAAAGAGAGAAACAATGTAATTGTGCTGACCTGATCATCTTTGCTGGAAGTTTTTCGGACTGATCGGGAAAGTAGATGCTCGAAGATCTCGAATGCAATCGACTGGCCTTTATCGGCGAAGTGATTCAAGTAGAAGATAAGCAGGTTTGCTGATTTACTCATCATTCCTTGCAGTCTCTTCTCGATGTCAGTCTCATGTTGTGCCATGAAAGGTCTCACAACCGTGTTGTAAACAAAATCCGTCCCCTGTATATAGAATCGATGTAAATAAATGGAAAAAAACAGATTGATTAAAAATCAAATCACCTTCGTTTTGGGATGCCACAGGTAAATGATGAACGCCAGCTTTGATTCGCCGTAAAATGGAACCCTAATTAATCAGTTACGTGATCAATCTCAAATTCTCAATCACGATTAATCAAATCTGTTTCTAAATTTACAACGTACCACGACACAAATATGTCACCAAATTTTTCAAGAGCAGTTATCATTGCAATTATAACCCTGTAGAAATGCGGAATGTTTATATGTAAGGAAGATATAATCTCTGGGTATAAAATATAAAATAGTGAAAAAAAAGAAGTAATTACCAATATTGACACCAGAATAACAATCGATCGGTGCAAGGTCTCTTTCTTTCTATCGTCCTTTCGATTATCCTGAACGATTCAAATGTCGGGTAAGCATACCCAAACACCAATCTGCATCAAAATTTCGATCTTTTATTTCGATTTCGATTCAAACGTGGAATATATAGATAGATCGGGTATCGATTACGTACACCAAGATGTTGATGATGAATTCCCCAATCATCTCTAGCTTTTTCCGATCAGATTGACCCCAAATTTGATTCCGGAAGATTAACAAGATACCTGGGTAGATTCTGAATTTTACAGATGAGCAGATGGATCAGGATCGATCAGGTGCGAAAAGAAATTAACCCCTGTTGAAATAGAGAAGCCGGTAGCTTGCCAGCGACGCCTTTCTGCCCAGGAAATGAAATGAACATACGTAATCAATTGTGTGGAGTGGAAGGAAGAGTTAAGTTTTTGAGTGAAGAGTTGAAGACAGGTTTTTTTAATGTATAATATTACAGCTACTCATTGAGCTACCATCTGTCGCCGTTGATCAAGTCTGGCTTGTAAATCTATTGTGTAGACTATAAAGCCCCTGTCTGGAACGTGAATGTGAGGGTTTTGTTGTCATTTGGGAGAGGGAAAGGGAGGTTGTTAGAGTCAAATCTCTAAAGTGTTTTTTGTCTGAACATGTCTTAAGAGTGGGAGTTGAAATGGCTTGACTTCAATGATCAGTAAAGTCAAGAGAGTTAGTGGTAGTAGTTAGAAGGAAAGTTAGATGATTGATTCGGTCTCAGTAACTATTAAGGTTTCGAAAGTTTAGAGTTCGAATTTTACTTTTACATTTTCATTTAAATTACCCGATAATATATTATGTGACTTTGGTATATCATCCGAAGATTAACGGTTATTAATATGTAATATGCAGAAAGATACTATCTTTTATCAAAATAAAAAAGTTAGAAGGAAAGTCACACTAAAAGTAAGGGTGAGAACGGGGCGGAATATCTGCCATGTTATTATTTTTTTGCCCCGTGCCTCGTTGCCTCGGTCATATTCTGAGGCGGGTCTTGGAGCAGGGCAAAACCTGGACGGATCGCCTCGGTTTAAAAAATAATAATTTTTATTTTTTTAAATAAATTAAATTAATATATTAGATATATAATTATTAAGTTTAAGTCTTAGCTAACTCCGGTCCCAGATATTCTGCCTTGTTGCCCCGTACCCCGTTGCACCAGTTATATTTCGGGACGGGCCTCGGGGCAGGGCAAAACCCGGGCACATCGTCCTGGTTTTTTAAAAAATAATTTTAATTTTTTTTAATAAATTAAATTATATTAGATAAAGAATTATTAAGTTTAAGTCTTAGCTATTAAATCTTATTTATTTTAAAAATTAGGGTAAAAAGTTTACCCATTTTAAATTTTATTTTTTTAATTTTAAATTTCCAGGCAGGTCACTCCGGTCGTCGGGACAGGGGTGTAAGGACAAAAATATAATTAACCCCTTAATGGCAGTCGGGTAATAAAATAGTATTGAGTAGGCATTTAAATTAGTATGTATTATATAATACAAGAAATGGATGATTGTAAGACACGACTTTTGCTAATACTTCTTCTAAATCTTCTTCTATTTTTGATCCTCTTCTTCTTCCATTCTTGTGTGATAATAGATTTAGTTATCACCATCTCATTCTTCTTCTTTTTCTTCTGTTTGATCACCTTGGTGATCTAGACATGGTATCTAGAGCTTACGATTGATATTACTGGGAAACGCGTTTTTATTATTCCAGAAAGAAGATGGCAACGACTGAGGGTACTCCGGCTCCGATGGCTCCACAGATGATGTATACGATTGCGTCTTTGTGCCCTAATCCGTTGACTGAGGGCAATTATCTCCTCTGGAAAAATCAGTTCGAAGGAGCACTCCGGATTCACAAATTACTTCCGTATATCTCAGGTATGTTGGTGACTCCTGCCCCAAAACTTGAAGATGGCACCGAAAATCCAGAATATGAGAAGCATGTGATGAACGATGGGATTGTGCTTTTTTGGATTAAAGCCACAATCTCGCCTAAGATTCAGCCCTTGGTGATACCTTGTGCAATAACATACGAAGCTTGGCACACACTAGAAGTGGATATATCACCGATTGACAAAAATCAAGTCCAATGTCTTAAGGATCAAATGGGGTCGTTAAAGAAGCTTTCCACAATGTCAATGAAGGAATATTTGTTAAAGTTTAAAACGATTAAGCACTCATTGGCAGCGGCAGACTATAATATGTCGGATGAAAGAGTGATTGAATACATTCTTAAAGGTTTAGGATCAGATTACAGAATATTCAGATCAACTTTGAATCAGAGGGAAGTTTTTTCAAATTTTGCTCAAATTTCAGACCTACTAATCAAGGAAGAGATCTTGATTAATCAGTTGGATAACAAGGAAGAACCTAACAGTTCATTTCAGGTAAATTACTCAAGTTTTAATAAAAATTCAAACAGGAATTTCAAGTCCAAGTTTAACAAAGGAGGCTATGGAGCAAAAAGGAACTTCTCTGGATCCTTAAATAGCAAAGAAAAATCAGGTTCTGAATATTTTGATTCTAATATTAATTGTTTGAAGTCTGATTTTAATGATAAAAATATAAATGGGTTAAATTCTGATTCTATAAATAAAAATGCAGGTTTTATAAAATCTGATTTTAAAGATGAAAAATCTGTTTTTTTAAATTCTGATCAGTTTAAGAATAAAAATGCTGGTATTCTGGAATCTAATTTGTTAAACTTTGAATTTAAGACCAGAAATTTTTATTTGCTAAAATCTAATTTTAAAAATAATAATTCTGATTTTTTAAATTCTAATATTGAAATTGTTAGAATTCCTAGATATATTGCTAAAAATAATCTACCTCCTTTGCTAGCCCTACCCCCTTCACAAGATACATCTCATGGATGTCAGATATGTGATAAGAGGGGGCATCTTGCAAGGAATTGCCCAGAGAGAGGGAACTTTGCAGCATATTCAATGGATTGTCCTTCTCCGGAAATGGAAAGTGAAGAAGAAGCTATTGCTAATCACGTAGAAGTGAGAGATGTGGACTGGTGCTTAGACTCGGGGGCAACTAACCACATGGTGTCTGACGAGGCACTTTTCCATGAGTTTACTGAATACACTGGTAAAGAAGGAGTTATAATTGGAAATGGTGAAAGGCTAAAAATAACCAAAATTGGAAAAATTAGTTTTATGATGGATTCTCAAGTTTTTATCCTAAACAGGGTTTTACTAGTACCTAAATTGAGGAAAATTTTGATTTCAGCCAATAGATTGTGTAATGATTTAGATTGTTACTTACATGTCACTCAATGTGATTTTATGGTAAAGGACTTGAAGACCCATCAAATGCTATTTTCTGGGATTAGCAAGGGAGCACTCTATTACTTCACACCAGACAAACAATGTCATCTGGCAATCAAGGATTCAACAGATCTATGGCATAGGAGATTGGGTCATCCATCTCAGAAAATTCTGAAAAAATTAGGAAGTATTTTAGATATAAATGGTTGTGAGAATATTAGTATTTGTAATAATTGTCCAATGGCTAAAATGTGCCAAATTTCATTTAAGTACTCTGTAGAAAGAAAAAGTAGCCATTAGAGTTGTTATACATTGACCTTTGGGGTCCTTCTCCAACAATTTATAAATACAATTTCAAGTATTTTCCTAAAATTGTTGATAGTTTCTCTAGATACACTTGGGTTTTTCCTTTAGAAACAAAAGCTGATTTTGCAAATGTTTTTATTAATTTTCAAAGAAATGTTGAAAATCAATTGGATAAGAGAATTAAAGTAGTTCAAACTGATGGTGGAGGTGAGTTTTTAAACTCAAAACTAAAAGAATGGTTTAGAGCCAAGGGAGTGACTCATAGACAGACTTGTTCTTACACACCCCAACAAAATAGGGTGGTTGAAAGGAAGCACAGACACTTAATGGAAATTGCAAGAGCTTTATTCCACCAGAGTGGAATTTCAAAAATTTACTGACCAGAGGTGGTTTCTGCCTCAGTATTCTTAATCAATAGACTTCCCACTTCAGTGTTGAAGTACAAATCTCCCTATCAATGTCTAACAAACTGGGAACTCGATTATAAAATATTAAGGGCTTTTGGATGTACATGCTTTCCACTAATACACAAACAACTCAGAAATAAATTTGACTATAAATCAAATAAATTAGTATTTGTTGGTTACTCAGTAAAGCACAAAGGCTACTTGTGTATGGATATTGAAAGTGGAAAAATAGTGGTGTCTAGGCATGCAAAATTTAATGAGTTAAAGTTTCCACTAACAAGACAAAAAACTGAAAATATATCTATACTTTCTAACAAAGCATCCAATATAATGGTAGGACTACCTTGGGGTAACCTAATCAAAGAAATGGTTGTTAATCAAGAGGAAAATCAGAACAACCCAAGAGTTGTTCAAGATCAATCTAAAAGCAACCTAGGAACAACTCATGAAAACTCAGGAGTAATTCAAACACAAAAATTAGTTGATATCCCAATGCAAACAAATAATAACATAGATAGTCAGACACAAATAAGTAAGGCTGAAAATATTCCTAATCAAGGACATGAGATAATTACAAACCAATTACATATAAATGAGTCTGTAAATATACCTACATTAATAAACAGAACTGATAATTTGATAAGTGAGGTAGTGAACATCCCAACACATGTAAATGGGCCTGCTCTCAAGGTTCAGAAAATTCAAGATGGACAAAATCCATCCTCAATGGGCCTAAGAAGATCTGTAAGAGTGAGGAAAGCACCAAACATGAATGAGTTTGAGTGTTCAAACACTGAACTAGTTGAAGTTGAACCCGCCACATGCTTCACCCAGGCAGTAAAAAATGAAAAATGCAATGTCTGAAGAGATAGAGGCACTTAGAACAAATGAGACATGGACATTGGTTCCATTGGATAACAAAATGAATGTGGTAGGAAGTAAATGGGTCTATAAAATCAAAACCAAAGCTGATGGATCTATAAATAGATTTAAAGCAAGATTAGTGGCAAAAAGGTATAGTCAAGAAGAAGGTGTTGGCTACACCTCAACCTATAGCCCTGTAATTAGAATAAGCACAGTAAGAGTCATTGTGTCCATAGCCGTGACAGAAAACTGGGAACTAAGGCAGTTAGATGTCAGGAATGCGTTCCTAAATGGGCACTTAAATGAAACTGTCTATATGAAACAACCAGTGGGTTTTGTAGACAAAGACCGTCCTAAGCATGTTTGTATGCTGAACAAAGCCCTATATGGTCTAAAGCAAGCTCCTAGAGCCTGGTACTCAAGGCTTCAAAATTTTCTGATCGACAATGCATTTGAGAATAGTGGATCAGATTCATCTCTATTCTTCAAGATTACAATAAAACATAAAATCTATATTTTAGTCTATGTTGATGATATAATTATAACAGGAAGTTGTAAGATAGAAGTGAAGAAATGTCTAGATATGATTTGTGATAAGTTCTCTTGTAGGGATTTAGGATATTTAGGCATGTTTCTTGGAATTGAGTGTATAAGGAAGGATAGCTCAGTGATTCTTAGTCAACAGAAATATGTCACAGACATATTAAAGAAATTTGGCATGAACAGTTATTCTCCTGCCAGAACTCCACTACCTTTGTCTCCAAGGCTAACAAAGAAACTAGGTAAGTTCATAGAAGATCCTAAGGTCTACAGAAGCATTATAGGGTCTTTACAGTATCTGACACTAACAAGACCGGACATTTCATTTTATGTAAATCATTTAAGTCAGTTTCTTAAAAAACCTACTGAAGTTCACTTACAATCAGCAAAAAGAATGCTTAGATATCTTAAGGGTACTATGAATTTAGGGTTGAGATTCACACCATCAAACAAACCATTAAATACCCTAGTAGCCTATTGTGATTCTGATTGGGGAACTAATCCTGATGATAGAATCTCAATATCAGGGGTTAGTCTCTGGTATGGAGGGAATCTAGTGGACTGGTCTGCTAAGAAACAAGACACAATGGCAAGATCAAGTTGTGAATCAGAATACAAAGCTTTGGCAGGGATTGTGTCACAAGTAAAGTGGTTCTGTCAATTATTAAGAGAATTAGACATTAGACTAGCTTCTTCCCCTTTGGTTCTATGTGACAACAAATCAACTATTTTTTTGGCTAAAAATCCCTCTTCCTCAGGGAGGACTAGGCATATGGATATTTCACACCACTTTGTAAAAGAACTAGTCAACAAAGGTGCCATCAGGATAGAATACATTCCATCTGATGAACAACTTGCAGATGGTTTCACAAAAATCTTGGGTAGTGAATTGTTCTACAGACATAGAACAAGACATAAACTAGTACCTATTGAACTTAATCAAGGAAAAAACTAAATACTCTAGGTATACTCAAATGAAATATATATATATGAATAAATAAACAAACAAATAATTATAGATTTAGATAGGAATAAAACTAATCTTGATATGGTCTTCATAAAATACATAGATAATTTTTATATATTTACATATATAGTTGCTATTTGTTTGGTACGTGTTTGTTTAAATTTCAGGGAATCTCACATGCATGATCATGGTTGAATTTGCAAAGTAAAAATTGATTTACTAACTATATAGTTGTAATAGTGGTATATATTTGTATTGCAGGAGAACTGATAATGCAAAACTTGAGGTTATACTAAGCAAAGGAAAGGTAGATGACCTAAAGAAAGGTTTTCCCCAGAAAAAACAGCCACTGGGCTTTTTAACCCCTCTTTTGCTCAGCTACACTTCTAAGCTACTCAAGATTGTGAAAAAACAAGGATGCTGATGTGTCAAAAATATATTAGTACTATATTGTCTCCAAACAATAAATTTAAGGTCTCTAAAATGGAATGTTTGAGGGGGAATGTAAGGACAAAAATATAATTAACCCCTTAATGGCAGTCGGGTAATAAAATAGTATCGAGTAGGTATTTAGATTAGTATGTATTATATAATACAAGAAATAGATGATTGTAAGACACGATTTTTGCTAATACTTCTAAATCTTCTTCTATTTTTGATCCTCTTCTTCTTCCATTCTTGTGTGATAATAGATTTAGTTATCACCATCTCATTCTTCTTCTTTTTCTTCTGTTTGATCACCTTGGTGATGAAACCTTACTACCCAAACATCAGTACTTTACAAGGGGCGAGTCTCGGAGCAAGGAAGTAGGGTACCTGACCCGCCCTGTTCAACGCGCCTGTTTTTCCAGAATGGGACGGACATTAACCATAACAAAATATAAATCAATTTTAATCTTATAAATACTTAACTAATATCAATATACAAAATATAGTTTTGAGAAATCTAGATTTTCAATTCATAAGATGTTGATACTCCAGAGTTTTTGTTTCACTACAAGAAAACAGTTACGACCAAGATCACTGATCCTTTGGTCAAATCCATTTAGCCACGGAAATAGGTAGTGACTGTGGTTGTAGGTTTGGTGGCTACTGATTTTTAATTAAATATTTAATTTTCATTGATGATATATTATATTGACAAAAATAATATTATATTATATTCACTACAATTATACAAATAAAATACAATAGATTAGTTAATCAATCGATTTCATATCTGCTGGTCATTGGTCAATTGCATTAGAAATCTAGAATAGAATTTAAGATTAAACCACCATGGTGGTTCAAATCAGAGGTGGAATCAGAAATTTACTGATAACAGTTTTATTTATTTAGAGTTAATTTCAGTTTAATCAACAATTAAACTTTGTACAACGTTATCCTTGAATTGTACACGTTAACCTATTACGTATTTTGACACACCTGAAATTCGGCCTATTTATTTATATCATTTTGTTGTATATTAGATCTCAAACCCTATATATATCTATAAGGATATTTCTCCCAAAATCACATCCGTCTAATAAACATCTTAAGATTCATTTAATCTTAAAAATAATGGATTTCACGTGTTATAACTCACGTTATATAATGCATTAGATGATAATCCATAGATGATCAAAAACACCTGCATAGATCTTTAGCTAGAATTAATTAGTCGTAATATATGCAGATCAATGTGCGAATTTTAGCGGAGAAGATTTAGAGGATGACGATCTGGTTGTGGCGGTGGTGGTGGTGGTGGTGGTGGTGGTGGTGAGGGAGGAGGAGGAAGAAGAAGAGGTACATAAACACGACGACGGAGAAGATGACGGCGATCCGGTGGAAGAAGAGATGAAAGTCGCAAGATCCAACAACAAGTCAATGAATGCTTCAACTATAAAACCATGTGTTTTCTTTGTATTCATCCTCAGATACCATTCGAGCAACTTTTCCAAACATTCCCAATCTTTCAACCCATGGGAGATCACCATCTCCTCCATCGAAATCCTGAAGTCCATGTATGGATTCCCAGACTCCATTTCCTCGGCGACACTCTCCTTGAACGGAACCAAATCCTCCTCCTCCTCCTCCTCCTCTTCCTCTTCCTCGTCGTCGTCGTAGTCCTCACCAACAAAGCTAATCAACGGTAGTACTGATGCAGAAGCAGAAGCAGCAACGGTAGTGATAGTACTGGTTGTTGGTTCTACCAGCACTATAGAACTGGTCTCGCCTCTTCGCTCAAAGAACATTCTATCAGATCTCAACCCTCGCTTCACACTTTCTTCTTCTTCTTTACACACCGATGAGAAGCTCTCGGATACCACGCAGCACGTTACGTCGTCGTCTTCTGCCTCCTCCGTCTTCTGCGGCGACCATTCCGGTGTTTGGTCGAAGTAAATAGAGTTGAGTGTCTTGTAAACATCCTCATCTCTCGCCCTGAAAGATAGAGTTCTTGAGCGAGTGCATGGCGAGCGCACCCACGATGAGGAAGACCTCGTCGGATCGACGATGATCTTGAAAAAAGAAGTCAATCCCATCTATCTATCGAAATTAGAAACGACGAAGAAGAAGACGGTGGTGTTCGGTCTGTCATCTGGTGTTTGAGAAGATTAAATATTAATATAATTTGTGGGCACGGAAGAGAAGGGTGGTGGGAATTAATTGTGAGTTCTGACTGACTTCTGAAAGATGCGATGGATAGATGAAGAATTGAAGATAAAATGTAGATTAGTACTTTGGTAGGGTCCAAATATTTGATTCACGACTTCTCTCAACTGTCGGAATATTTGATTAGTATTATTGAAGATAAATAGGTAACTAGATACGATACATCATCTTAAAAGATTGATCTTTTATATTTTTATCATAGATGTTTCCAAAAGCTGACAATAACTTTTTTTGTAACACTTCGGATCTAAGGTGTCAAACGAGCCGAGCTTTGGCTTATTGAGCCGGGTTCGGGCTCGGCTGGTTAAGGAGTTATCCAGGCTTGGGCTCGAGCTCGCCGAGCCTGGTTTGGCCAAGCTCGGGTTCGGCTCGTTAAGAAGTTATCCAGACTCGGGCTCGAGCTCGTCGAGCCTGGTTTGGCCGAACTCTGGCTCGGCTCGTTAAGGAGTTATCCAGGCTCGGGCTCAGGCTCGAGCTCGTCGAGCCTGGTTTGGCCGAGCTCGGACTCGGCTCGTTAAGGAGTTATTCAGGTTCGTGCTCGACTCGTTAATGATTTGCCAAGGCTCGGGCTCGAAGCTCACGAGCCAAGCACGAGCTGAGCCCATCGAGCCGAGCATGAGCTGAGCCCATCGAGCCGAACTTTATTTGACACCCTATTCAGATCAAAGAAAAGACTAATGTCCTTAATGACCTCTTTAAAGATTACATGTTGGTAGGTTTACTAACATGAGGTCGTGTTGTCCTTAAATATGTTGGTAGGTCTACCAACCTGTTGGTAAGATGTCCTTAGATTAAGAGGTCTACTAACGTATTGTTTTTATCATTTATATCTTTCTGTTCATATATGTCACGACAAATACCAATAGCATTCTATAGTAGGTAACGTTTAAAGGGGAGAGTGATGTGTGATTTTTTTATGTCAGGTGCTTAATCAACGCAAATTTATATAATTTTTATAAACTATGTAAATAACCTCAAAATATATAATAATTTTAAAAAAAGTGAAATAATAAATCTACTCAAGTCACAAACTCATCAAGCAAATGAAGCAATCAAAAATCAAACAATAAATAAATAAATTAAAATATAAAACTTTTTAAATGAGGTTGACTGTTTTTTTATTACATGAGGTCGCACATATCCATATTGTACATTCTCAAATTAACGGTAATACTGCCCATCGAGCTTAACGAATCGAGCTCGAGTTTGGAGCTTTAGGCTCGGACTCGCGAGTCCGAGTTCGAGCCTAGCCCATCAAGCCGAGTTTTACTTGACATTTTAGTCCTAGATGAACGAATATGAAAATATTAAATTTATTTATAATTTTATGATATTAAATTTTATAATTCGTTTATCATTTTAATTAATTTATGTTCCTTCAGTTTTTTTTTGTTTATTTAAAGCGTGACACAAACATAAAATTCCCTTTATGTTTATGTTTATTTCAATAAACAAGACGTGAATCTAATTTAAAACATAACTCGATTATAGTCAGTCTGTCACTATTAAATTAAAAATAAAATAAAGAGATTACAAAACTACAATAATAAAACAATTAAATAAATAACTAAAAGTACGATAGGATGTGTGAAATAGGTATAACTTGCTAATTCTCGATTTGTAGGTCAGTAACCAATAGCGAGGCTTTTTCCCATCTTCTGATAGCCGTATCTTCCAAACTTAACCTGTGCGGTTTTTTATATAGGTGATGGTCATAAATGATAGTCAAATCTCGTATGAAATCATTTGCGATGACCTTAACCGGGCGAGAGAGCCCCTCCTTATGTCGTAGGTTCCTCTCCCTCCAAAGATGTCATATATATATTGCAAGTGCATTCCAATGTAGACCCAACATGGTGCTGACTTTCTGAATTTGGATATCCCTTTTATGATATCACCCACCCTTATGTCTCTTTGCTTTATCACTGTGATACCCATAGTTTTCCATAAAGCATAGTCTGTCAATCGTGTAAATTCATTCCAAAGAGTCCAGCTGAAGTCGCAATTGAAAAATAGGTGGGATGTTCGTTTTCTCAGTTGCGTCGCATAAGACACTTTGCCGGCACCACTACCCCCAATTTCTCAATTTATCGAATGTTCTTAGCTTTCCCCATCTCAATCTCCATAAGCAGAAGGTCATCTTAGAAGTATGACATGTCCACACTCCAACGACCAGAGGGTCAAAGATGGTTGTCGGTGATAATTTTGCTCTTATAAAGCTCGATTTTATACTTCCACTGTCTGAGCGATCCAGCCCTACAAAAAAGCATAGTTCGATATTCTCTTTGACTCTCAGAATGCTAGACCAGATCGGGGAATCTTTGAGGTGAGTTTGGATATATCAGCCAACTCTCTCCCTTTAGAATATCGTGCCCGCATCTAAACCGCCCAAAGAGAACTCTCATTTCAGATTCTATGTGCCCATTTGACCCTAGCAACTCTTGCGAGTAGCACCGGATCCGCCAAACCTAGCCCCCCGTCCTCCTTAGTCATAACCATCCTGCTTCATGTCATACCTTTAAAATATTCCCAGAAGGACGAAGGTCTAGAATTACTTTAATTTTTATTTACTTATGTACCTTATAAAAAAATGTGAATTTAATTAAATCAAACATGATGATATTCAGACCACTCTGTCCACCTGCAACGCAGAATATAGATTGGGGCAGAATCTCATCAGATGCTTCATGTCGTAAACTTTGTCGTCGAAGATGACAGGCAACCGTCGATGCAACCGGTATCTCGATCAAGTAGCTGAAGTCATAGGAGGTATGGAATGTGTGATCCAATTCACATTGGCGAAATTATCTGAATCGATCCCACACTGTTGGTTCTTGTCAAAGTCAATTCCTTCATACTTCAACATATGCGCAATGGATTCTCATATGAACTTTTGAAACGGGGAAGATTGCTTTGGGAATCAGAAAGAGTGAGCCGCCTTGGATGATATTCAAAGACTCGACATTTGCTTTTAACAAAAGGTATATGTCTTTCGGTCGGAGTTCCTTGTAGTATACGGACGATCGGTGAATCAAACCATCGACAATGATCGGATTTGAACAATAGGCTCCTACTCTTGTGGCGCCGGCATACTTGCTCCACCCAAAAAGGTTGCATGGAAAGAAGGAAGGAGGGAGGAGTGTTGATAGAGTTGTAAATACAAAGTTGGGGAAACTTGAGATAATTTTCATAGATATCCTCCAAACGTAGTTTTATTAAAATAATACCCCTCCTACTCTGTTTTGTTGGTAATCTATTTCTTTAAGAAATCGTCCCCAAAAATAACATTATGATTTCAATTAACCTAAAAATAGAACCAATCTTTTATGAAGAAACAGAGGTATGTATGTATGTATGTATCAAAGCCATTTGGTGAGATCGGTATAATGGAGCGAGGGATTGGTGAAATACAGCAGACATCAATGGTAATTGACGATTGGGTAAGAACAGAGGAAGAAAAACATATATAGCATGAATAAAAATTAAATTGATGATGGGAAAATCAGAGCATGCTGGGGTTTGCCCATCTGCATTCTTAGTTTTTTTTTAAAGATGAGAAAAACTAAGCATGCTCGATTGCCCATCTACACATTACAAACACACAATAACGAGGTCAATCCATGGATTGTTAAGAAATGATAGGTAGATAGGTAGGGTAGATAGTCTGAGTTCGTTCTATCAGGTCTCTGGTTCAGTTTCTGGTTGTCTTACCTGTGTTGTTGGGATGATTGAAGTCAAGAAGAACGGTGCTCTTACACTTGGGACACTTGGGATCATCTTCAGATAACATAACGTACATAAGACACCTTGGACATCCGACAAGAACCATGGAAGTTGTTTCCGAACTGCTAACATACCTCTCCTGTTCCGACTCCGACGAAACGCAAGAACTCGGCGGGGAAGACGATGAAGAAGACGACGTCGAAGACCGGTTAGGAGAATTCATCGTTATTGTTGTTGTTGGGTTCCTTCGGTGGTTCCTTGATAAGTCAAGCTTCAAATCAAATCTTGGATTCTTCCCACTGTTTCTGCTCATTGTCTCTCTCTCTGTTTTCTTTCTTTCCTTTTTATATTCAAAAAAAAGTGTCAAGTGTCTGTATTTTTGCGTCTTCCTCTGTTTGTCTGCCAAAAATACACACAAACAAAACAAAACAAATCAAATCAAATCATAGAGGAGGAAGAAAAGAAAAAAAAAACAGAGCAAGCCCAAAAGAGAAGAAGAAGAACATGAAACCTTCTGGTATCAGAGTCAGAGGAAGAAGTGGAGAGGAAAGATGTAATTAGATATGGGTTTTTGGGAGGGGAGATGAGCGGTTGCATTATATAAAGAAGGGAAGGAAATAAAGTTGGATGGAGGAGAAGTGAGTATATTAAATTGAATTTTGAGCTTCTTCTCTCTACTATACATACTACCACACTCTATTTCGTATATAAATTCTCTTCTGACTGTTGTATTATCATTATTGATACCATGCTGTTGAGGAGGTGGATTCAATGGAGAATTGAGTTTAGGAGCTGTGGGGGACACAGAGAGAGAGATACGAAGTTGACATAAGGGTTACCATTAACCCTAATTCGATTATCTCAGTTGGTACTAAATGTCATTATTAAAATTCAGGATTTGAATATCAATATATGTATGTACTTTAATCTGATTGAAATTTGTTTATTTATTTATTTATTTATTTATTAATGATTGAGTTAATGGATATATAAATGATAATAAATGATGGTTGTTGAAAAAAATGAAATTTTAATTTGAATATGATTTTTTTTTTATAATAGATGGTATTTCTCCACAGATGTAGAGCTGTCAACTTCCGGATGATATACTAGAGTCATATAATATATTATTAGGTAGATTAAATAAAAATATACAAAGTAAGATTCGAACCTTGAATCTCAGAAACTATACTTTAAAAGTTTCTTTCTATGAAAAATTGAAATGGAGATGAATTTTATTTTAGGCAAGAAAAAAAGATTAATTATTAAAATGTAGAAGATAAGTTTATATACAACTGGAATATAAAAAATTTATATTCATTGATTGATTCACTATTCTGTCAGAAAATGGATTTATTGCCCATAATGCTTCCAAACAATCTTAACTAAGCAAGTAAATGACATTGAATGTCTTTAATTAAGACACTACTTTTTTAAAAAAAATAAAAATATATATAATACTTCAATAATTATCAACCGATGGATCAGATACCAACGGTAGGATGAAATATATCAAATAATAATAAAAAATTACATTGCATTGATGGTTCCACTTTCATCCATGTGAATACCAAATTGTCAATGCACATATTTTATGAACACTCTCCATTAAATTCTCTCATTTTTCTTAAATTTTTATTGAAATATAAGATTTCATTGAAATTGAATTTTGTTATAATCTATTAATCTCATAATAAAATAAATAAAGGTCACATGAATCCAACCCGATATATAATTTAATTTAATTTAATTTAATTTAATTTAATTATATGGTGATTAGTTAAATGAATTCGTAAATGATAGTTAATTTAAAATGTAATGTGTTAATTACGTCTTAATTAATGATTCCACATGGTTTTGCATCTACTTCTCGATCACTTCTTTCCCTTGGTATTTTTATATATAACTATTATCAATTAAGATTCGTTTTGCGCGCCATTCATGTAAATGATATTAATTATGGAATTAAGTATAGAAAATTAGAATTAAATTAATAAAATGGAATGATCAATTGTCAATTTATCGACCATGTTAATATTCCTATTTCTCATGTCATGTCATATTACAATTCTATAAACTAGAATTGAAATATAGGTAATAGGTTTGGTTGTCTTAAATTAATTAATTAATTAAATAGGAGGGACCCTTAATTAAATAATTATTTGTCACACTCAAATATAATATAAGATTCGATTTTTAATTGGTAATAAGACTTAATTTTGGGGATCTTTGTGCAAAATTTCAAACTATCTTAAATCTTATTCCATCCATGAATCATCATTCATTCGTTTTCTTCTCCTTCTTCTAATCTTCAATTTACCTGATTATAATTTGATTATATGTTGGCAACACAACGCAACTAGGGTTTATATGTATAAGCGGTCAAAATTGAGTGTGTCAAAATGCGTCATATAACTCGTAATACGGTAACGAATATAACTCGAGGATAATGTAACATACAACGTACAATTCGTTGTACAGAGTTTAATTGTTGATGAATAATGCATTGTCAGTCGACGGATTATGATCTTCAGGTGTATTTTAACACATGTAAGATTTGACGCACCTGAAATTAGTTCTATATGTATATGCAAGGAATCTGAATATGACATGAAGGACTGAATGACAGAAGACGTGTTTAATGATGTCAATGAATGATGAATGAAGGGATATTGAATTGAATTGTATTGTATTGTATTGAATAATAATGAATGAGATGGTAAGAAAATAAAAGAAAAAAGCAGCGAGCAGCAGGTGAGCAATCAAATGCAGTCATTAACACATGGCTGGGCGGGGTTGATATCAATATTTGCTGTTGCCAGCCAGCCATATGATTCATTCAATTTCTTCTTACTCCATCTCGATCTTAAAAACACATTCAAGAGCTTTGCTAGCTAGCTAGGTTTTAAAGCACCACTGCCCGTCCCGAAAGACCCCTCCCTCTTATGGTCTAATTATATCAATTGCATGCATCATCGGACGGATGATACCAATTTCCAATGACATCTTTCAATGCGCCATTTAAACACCCCATAATAAGTTGCAGCTAGAGCGAGAGATGATGAAGCATCAGGATATGCGGTCAGGATCAAACGTAAAATAACTTCCTTGACATATGGATTGTCTTTGAATGGATGGATGCATGTGTTTGTCACAAGGTTATGAGTTATGACACAAAGGGGGGTTTTAAAGGAAAATTAATGAAGTTTAATTATATAGGAATCAGTCACTTCAATCCAGCACAGTACGTGGAGCATCTTGTTTAATTACAGGCATTCATTTGAAAGATTTGTGCATTCAAGTCTTTCAATTCTGTAAAGATTTTGAATGGACAAAAGCTTGCATTACTGTTCTTTAAAACTGTTGTCAAAGAAGCTTGGTTGTATATACTTAAAAAAAAAAGACTGGTGCAGGCTGCTGGGTTATAAATTGTAATAAAAAAATTGAGCTTATCAAGACCATAATGAGATGGATTGATGATGGCTTAGTCAAACAAGACCATGCATTTGCATGAGAACAGGCTGTTCATGACCTGTGAATTCAAATATCTAGGAGCAGAGGGAAGTAAATGGATCCAAGCTAGCTAGTAATCAATCCACTTGAATCTGCAGACTTTACTATCTTCTAAAGATTAGATAAATGGATACCATACAACCAACTAACCGGATACCATACTTTAAAAACATCATCGCCATATCTTATAAAGTTTCTGAAAATTGATACAGTAAAATCTGTCAAAAGATATTTCTGCTTCAGCTGATTTCAAGTTATTGCCCAAAACTGCAGACTTGCAGTTACATGAATGAGGGGGTTGGGGTTGAGATTTTCATTCAGCTGGAAGCTTGGACAGAAAATGTGAATATACATATACATTTGATATTCATGTTCTTATACATCAGTCTGCTGGAATATCTTGTTTTTCATTGCCATCAGGAATCACACTTAGTGTCTCATTCAGGAATCCAGCCTTTTGGCATTGCTCTAGCTGTAGTCGAAGACTGCGCAAATTCTCATTAAGTTGCTGGATTTCGTTTTCTTGAATCAAGATTATCTGCATAATTAAGAGAAAATGCAGCAAACTTAAGCTTTAAAACATATAAGTGTGTGTCTATCTTCAAGCAAACAAAACATTCTCGTCTAGATGAGTCATGGAGGTAATTA
Organism: Zostera marina; assembly: GCA_001185155.1. Lineage (NCBI taxonomy): Eukaryota > Viridiplantae > Streptophyta > Magnoliopsida > Alismatales > Zosteraceae > Zostera > Zostera marina. The sequence goes on along the minus strand of LFYR01000569.1, from coordinate 72,862 downwards.
CCAATTAAAACAAATTTTTTATATGATTTCTACCATTTACCAATTAGCAAAACAAATTACTTCTGATTTCTAAAAATTAATCAAGATAAAGGTACGTAAATATATTTTATTCATGGCTTAAAAAAATGTAATTGTATACATATAAAAGAGGACTAAGGTGCTTATATAAGTGTATTCCAAATCATTTTAAATTAGTGACCGGATGTTGTTTCTATCATTGTTTCACAATCAACAAACAACATAAAAAAATATACTCATAAAACACTGTTTGTGCCAGTGACTTGGAGTTGAATTAAGATAAGTAGGGAAGTGGATTTATTTTACTCATATTAGTCATATAGGCTATCTCCTACTCTTAGTGAATCATCAATTATTGGTTATGTCAGAAATTCAATGTAATCTTATTAAATATTCAGTCATCTTACTTGTATTTATATAGCAGCGAAGGATGTCTTAAACATGCTAAACACATTTGAACTATAAAACACATTACTGAACATGCAAAAAAAATCAGAGGGTATGCTTCATTGAAACCCTCCTGAAGAATACGACAATGGCTATTTTTATTTCTGATCTGAAAATTAATTTTCCTAACGATGCTTTCAGGTCCGACCGTTGCGATACCATAACTAGAATGAACCATCCTTCTAAATCTGAACAAGATATCAGTGCACAACTTAAATATCTTTCATAAATCATATTATGAATAGAACTTAATCTGAAAATCTTTTTCTCAAAGCTGCATTCCATTTAAGACACAAGTTCTTGATCCAGTTAAAATACCCATAGTTTTTGACGTGCTTCAAGGGTTCCATGCGATTACCTAAGTACCTATGCTACGCACTGATTTGTGAGCCATAGGATGGATTACGGGTTTAGGGTAGCCCATAAGTTTATTTATTGCATTTAATGAATTAAATAAAAACTATAAATTCGAAAAAAGTAAAGCTGTAAAACTTAACTTTTCTCCATCGTCAAGACTTGCTCCAAGTTTTCTTCCTTGTTACACACTTGTACCCACCATGTTTTTGATGATTGATCTATCTATTTTCAATTCTGTTTGAACTTTGAACTCCATTAGAACTCTTATATATAGAACTTCAGTTTTAATTTATTTTGAAATTTTTGTATTTATTAATGGTCATATTTATATTGAATTCTGTAATTTATAGATAATTACAACTATTTTATGAAATTGAACCCCCCCACTTTTCCGACCACTTGACTTTGATTTTATGGTCGGATAAAAAAAAATGGTATAGCGTCTAATGCCATTAGGAATGATGTTTGTCTTCAATGTTAAAGATACATTCAGGGTTCAGGACAGCGTGGAATGGTAAATTCATAATGGGTAATGAGAAGAGAGCTCATTTGAACTACTTCCTCCCAACATACTGATGCTGGCTAGTAAAAATCTAGTATGGATCATGCAATGTTGTCAAACATTTAATATGAAATAAGAAAAAAAAATCACTTAACATACTTTTTCCTTGACCACATGTTCTTTCTCCGCCAAATTCTGCTCCTTTGGTGAGACATCCAAGCCTACATCCAACTCACCGACTAATCGCTGCTTCCATTCGAACTGGGAAGTTATTATGAGTATAAGAAGTAGGAAAACTAGAACCATTGGCCTTGAATTCATCGTATGCAGTTCTCCCAAAACCTGCCCAACCAAAAGCTAATAAAACAGATGAGTAAAAAACCAACATCCGAAAAATGGTAAATCACAAAATAAAATAAAATCCCAATCCTCTCCAATATTCCTACAAAATAAACCTAGTTATGCACTTATGTCCCAATCCCCAATTCGTAAACTCGGGAGAGAGAAAACTCGTTTTCAAAGGTAGAAAAATCAAATCAACTGAAAAAAAGACGATTAAGATCGGAATTCGATCGGAAGAAGAAAAAAAAGACTCACTGAGCATCCCACCTAGCGATGAATCCGTAATCGTCGATCTGCAACAACACACCAGCGCTGTGACAACCACCTCCCCCCGTTTGTTTGACACGGTAGCTCTAGCCTCTGTAGAATGAGAATTCTGATCTTTAGTGGTTGAGTTGTCTGATTTGTTTCGAATCAAACTAGCACCATTACTGAAAAACCCACCTCTAGTCTTTTTTTAAGACTGGCAAAAAATATCAGTCAATATTCTTTATAATTAATACGAGTATATGACTAATGTGAGTGGTTTGAAAAGAAATTGTACATTTTAGAAATTGACCAAAATAATAACTCTTGACCGAAATTAACCCGAGGAATTTCTTTTAAATAAATTCAATTTAATATGCATAATTAGATATTTAGATGCGCTGCGCCGCGCCGCGCCACGACGGAATAACTTGCATAAGTTGGATACTCATAATTCATGAATTCTCCTGTTCTCTAATTTGATTGATCTAAAGACAAGATTAATAAGTTTAGTATGTATAAATTAAACGATCGCCGCCGTATTTACTTAATTTAAATTGTTCATATTGGAATTTGAAAATTCTAACCACTCCGCGTCCACGCCGTATAATATAATAATAAACAATGCTAGATTCTAGATTCTAAATAATTACTAATTTAAATAATTTAAGACCAACAACGTATTTACGCGACTATTCAAGCTTGTAAATTAGTAAATTACTCAGAACTGATAATTTAATAATCAAATAAACATCAAGATATTTAGAGTTACAAAAATCTAATTATCAATGCTTATTCTTCCATCTCTATATAAATAATACCATAATTTAACTTAACTGGATTGGATTTTATAGTACAATTTCATATCTCCAAGCCATGTAAGCCAAAACTACAAAATTCAACAACTTTTGCTAGACAATGGTAAAAAGATTAAAATAAAGTGAACCAATTAAAAGATTAAAATCAGAACAAAAGAAGATGGGATATATTACAAGAATGAAGAAGATTGGACTTTGCATTTTTCGTTATTCAAGAACCAACTATTCTGCCCAAAACAAAATACAAAGAAAAAAAACCATGATGCAAATGCTACAGGTGATACTGCCAAAGGTTGAAGCTAATCAGTTTTAAACTAAAACGTTTTAAACTAAGACTTAATCAAGCTTACCAGGCTAAGCGTATTCTGTGGTATATTGAAGGTTGAAAAGTTGATCTTTGCGGCCTTCACCAGTCAACCTGTACTTAAACTCCCTCAGTAACGACTGGACCTTACCTCTACCATCTAAATCTGATTCTCTACAACACCGCCGTTCAACTTTTGACAGTAAATCTTTGGAAGGAACATACCCAGCATTCACCTGTCAAAACATACAAAAAATTTATTACTTGATATTCTAATTAGAAGAAAAATATATGTCCTCTTCATTATTTTGTTATTTACCATGTCATCAATCACAGTGAGGGAAGCTTTTTGATCACGATTAATAAGATGTGCACCAGCAAGCAGTGAATATGTTGTCGCATTTGGTTTTACGCCAAGACTTGTTAAATGATCGAAAACCTTTGAAGCTTCGTCTGTCTGGAAAACAAATATATAGACGTTAAGATGGCACGGCAGAAGTCATTAACCAATACACAGGTGGGATATAAGAAGAAACAGACCTTCCGGTGTTTTCCAAATGCACTAATAAGTGCATTATAAGAATGAACATCAGGAACCAAACCAAAAGCTTTTTCAATAGATTCAAATGTCTCATAAGACCGCTCAAGGTCCCATATGTTAGCAGAACCTAATATCACACAGTTAAGGGCGGCAACTGACTTATAAGGAGGATCAGCTTTGCTCAAACCTTCTAATTGAAAATACACCTGACAGCCATGCACATAACTTGATTGAAGGATGAAATCAATTTTGATGGGAAGATGAAAAGAAAGAAGAGTGTAATAGATATACCGTATCCAATGTAGCAAACCCATTTTTACAGCAAGAAACAACCAAAGGATGCAAAGAGGTAAATGGAGAGAAAAGTTCTTCGGCATCTGGTGAATCACCATATACACTCTCAAACTCATTAAGAGTGCTAAAAGCTCGTTGCAGATTCCCTAATGATGATAATGCATGTATCTTTCCAAGGTACGATTCTGGGTTTGGTTGTCTTTTTTGTCGTAAGGAACGCCGCAGAATGGCCCATGAAGCATCCAAGAGTGTGGAATCATATGTTCTAGCAGCAACACTAAGTGCTGAAACAACAAACCCTTCATCTACAGAAAGTAATACAGGCGGTCTAGCAGCCTCACCACGAGCCATCCAACGAGCCAAGAATTCAAAGCACAAATAAGCTAATTTGCTATGATCTGCTCGAAGAGCAAAATCAAGAACTACATTGCTCAGATTCCAGTTTGGACAGAGCGCTTTGTTCTGATCCATTGTCTGCAAATAAACAAAGATTAGATAGTACTCTAAATTTCAAATGATATTACGTTATGCATACCCTCATGGTTTAAAAACGAATGCTTAAACAATGGAAGAGGGTTGACTGGTCAAACTGGTATAGATTTTAAGGCCATTAAAAATTAAGTTCAATGATAAGAGAGTTCAATCAAACCACTTCCTCCAAAAATTTAAAAAACGTTGATTAATGAAAATCTAAGTAAAGAAGTTTGAATAATTCCACATTTCCACAAGTCAGCGATAGGCAGATATTCAGAATTTATCAGGACAGGTCATCCTGAAGTCCTGAATAATCAAATAAGGAAAATCTAAACAAAGGATATACTGGTATAGAAACCCCTTTCTCATGTGACCTAGGGTATGGTTAAAAACTTTTGTTCAGCATTTCTCTAATTCCAACAACGCTACAAGCATGGTTCTAAAACGCACACGCTATCTGTTCTGATTGGACCTAGATCTGATCGAAGTCTTTTTTTAGATATTAGGGCTCTTTCATATATTTTTTCCAAGAACACCCACAAATCTTCCCCAATGATTTTGTTATAGCATATTTGGTTGTATAAGTACACGAAGGATGCTTAGATTTTAAGTATTTAGGTATTTTGTATTAGTATCATACTATTATCGTATTTATATTTTATAGTATATAAATTCTAAAAATATATGAAATTTAGAGTATTTTTATTTAATTATGAAAATGCTAAGGCACGCTAAAGAAGCAGTGCGCTAGGTCTGTAACACAGAGCAATCGCGCATTTAAAAGCTTGGGTACAAGTAGCAAACAGCAAGCTTAGGTCACTAGCAAGTAGAAATCTTTCCTCTGTTCAGAATCTCAGATAAGTTATTCCCTCATCTTTACATACCCAAGTCTCATTCCAAAGTTCTGACACTCTGTTTAGGGCCTGATAATCCCGTCTGGTTGGTTTCTCTGGATTTACAATGCTTTCCATCAAACACAACTGGACACAAGCCCTTAGAAGATTTGACATGTCAATTACTCTAATTGTAACAGGTATATTTATTTATTATTAAAAAAATATAGACGAGTTAACCAGGGACATGAGCCCCTGCACTTCTTTATGATGAATATCAATCGGTAAATGTATCTATACAACCTACTTTTACACAAGCCTTTGCACAAATCGTAAAGAGACCCATCCCCCAAGTGTATAAGACTTAAATTGTATGATTTACCTTACACTTCTCAATGATAGATGTCAATGTATCTAGACGGCCTTCTTTTATACACGCCTTTGCACAAACTGAAAACACACTGGTTGACAACATGTAGCCAGATTTTAACATCAAATCCAAAAATTTCAATGCACCATCAACTTGATCTTCTGAGAAAAGCAGGTTAATGACTAAGTTATATGACTCATCATCTGGCAAAGTAGTAGATCCCTTCTGTAGCATCCTGGTATAAAATTATAAACATAACTAAAGTACCATACAACATTGGAGTGTAACAAAAAAAGATAAATTCATCAAAAAGCTAACAAATCATGATTTAAATATTAAATCAATTAACTTTGCAAAGTAGAAATGAAATACCAGATATTTATGTTATTAAAGATAGAAAACCGTCCACTGACGTAATTCTGCTCCCAGGATCATTACAAGAGAATTCTGAGAGTCTCAAACATGTGAGAAATAACCTCAGAATCTACATCCTGGAAAGATTCACAGGGGGCTTGAAGTTGGAGGCTTGAATCTTTTTATGACAGGAAATTTTATATTATTTAGGAGGAATACAAATGTCTCAGTAAAAGGTAAAAACAATAAATTAATTTCCAAAAAAGATGAGGTAATAATTAAGAATTTAAGATCGAGTCAGGTTGAATTTGACTAAACAGTCCAGACAAAAAACATCTCGATTTACAAACTAACTTAAAGTATATACAAAAAATAAAATAAAACAACGATTCCAAAACAATAAATTTGAAGTTTGTTTGTTGTTCCGATTTTCATGGACTTCTACATTTATATTTTCATTTTTTTCCCTCGATATTTTTGAACAAATCGTGATCAAGTGATCAAACAAAACAAAGAATTGAAGCAGCAATTAAAAAATACCATGAAACTAACAACTAAGAACAACAATACAATGAATCCATAAAAAAACAAGCATTTTACAAATCCAATATACCTATCCAAAAGCTTTTCAGCAGCATCACTTTCCCTAGCCTGGCACATAGACTTGAGAACGAGATTAAAAGAAGCGGCGTTGGGAGTAATCTGATAATCTTCCATCCGTGCAACAAGATCCAAAAGATCGGCCGCAGTAGCTCCCAACATGAGATTAGCCCTAAGATAATGATTGTATAGACTAACATCAGGCTTATTCGGTTTGCCAGACGCATCCAAGGACCTAATCCAAGACTCGAACAACTGCTTCATATCAAGCCACCGTTGCGACGTCATCCAATCGGCAAAAAGATTCATCAAAGTAGAAACATCCGGGGTCCGGGCGTCATCCAAAATACTCGCAGACAAAGACACGGTTGGAACTGAGAAAGCAGGGCTCGTCGAGACGAGAGATTGATGCCCTTGTCCTGATGGGATAGGGCTACGCCAGTTTTCTTGATAAAGCGGACTACCTGTAGACGGATTTGGGGGTAGAGGAGACGCTTTGTCGTGGATTTGGGATTCCTGACAGAGATAAGTTTGGGTAGAGATTGCGCGTACAATGGCGGTGGCGGAGGAGAGATGTATGAGAAATGGAAGAAGTGGTTTTGAACGGAATTGTGTTACAATTCTCGCCGCCATTGTTGCCGACCGCGACTTGAGTGGAGCTCACCCCCAATAGAACTCCAGAATACCAGAAGTGGGTGGTGGTGATGTTGTGTGTATCGATTCTCTCTAGGGTTTTTATATACCAGACCGAATTTTAAGACTCTAAAAAGCCCACATAGGCCCAAATAAATGGACTCAATCTCAATGAGTAGTCCAATGAGTGGATAAGCTGACGTGGCGATTATCAATTTATAATAATTAATAAAAGGCGAAAAGAATCTGAATAAAAGTGGTAAACTGTGGTAGATGGTAGTGGTGTCGCTTGCTTGATGGCTCAACTTCGAAATGCCATCGTGGTGTCGCTCTTCCTCACCGTCACGATCAGCATCCAGGCATCAACCTCGTCGGAAGAGACCCAACCCCATATAAAATTTCTGGGAAGAAGTCTCTTAGAATCCGCCAAAGAACCGGAGTTCTTTGAGTGGTTAAAAGGAGTGAGGAGGAGGATCCACCAGTACCCAGAACTGGGATTCGAGGAGATCAAAACGAACCAGTTGATAAGAGATGAGCTCGATAGTCTTGGTATTCGCTACGTTTATCCCGTTGCCAAGACTGGAGTTATTGCCACAATTGGGTCCGGTGAGAAACCTATCTTCTCTCTCAGGGCCGACATGGATGCTCTCCCTTTGCAGGTATCTTGAGATTTCTCGTTGTTTTTCATAATGATTGATGATCATTTCAATTCCACAAGGTGTTTGGTATTTTGACAGGAGATGGTAGACTGGGAGTACAAGAGCAAGGTTGATGGAAAGATGCATGCCTGCGGTCACGACGCTCATGTAACGATGCTTCTGGGTGCTGCCAAATTACTTCAGAATCAAAAGGATGAGTTGAAGGTAATCGGTGATTACAAAATCAACCAATTAATTACGTTGTTTGTTTGATCAGATTTTGACCTCATCATTGTTAATTTTTTTTACCCCAAGGGTACAGTGAAGCTCGTTTTTCAACCAGGAGAAGAGGGTTTTGCTGGTGCATCATATCTATTGAAAGAGGGACATTTAGACAATGTTGAGGCCATTTTTGGGATGCATGTTGATCCTCATGCCCCAACTGGTATTCTAGGCACCAAATCTGGCCCTGTTTTTGCTGCTTCACAAAGGTTTTTTGCCACAATAACAGGGCAAGGTGGTCATGCTGCATCACCACACACTACTAAAGATCCAATTCTGGCTGTCTCATTCATAATCCAAAGTCTTCAACAGTTAGTTTCTAGAGAGACTGATCCTCTTGAGAGCAAAGTAAGCTAGCTTAAGTGGTCAAGCTAAGCACTCACTATCAAATTTCAAAATTCAATTTTTTCTTTCACAGGTGGTTTCTGTTGCTTATGTAGATGGTGGAACAAAAGCACATAATATAATCCCAAGTTCAGTTACTTTTGGAGGCACCCTGAGGAGCTTAACAACTGAAGGACTGCACCAACTTTCAAAAAGGGTCCAAGAGGTAGCAAGCAGATCAATAAAAGCTTTCTTTAGATGTTTGATCAACCAAACTATGTTTTTTTCTTCAACAGGTTATTGAGATGCAGGCAAATGTTCATAGATGCACGGCTTTGGTAGAATTCGGAGAAAGACCATATCCAACAACCGTGAACAGTGATGATATGTATAAGCATGCTAAAATCGTAGGCGAGGGTCTTCTTGGTCAAGACAATGTAAAGGCTGCCCCAGTGATTATGGGAGCCGAAGATTTTGGATTCTATTCTCAGAGAATGCCAAGTGCAATGTTTTGGATTGGGATCGCAAATGAGACACTTGGTCCTTCGAAATCCCTTCACTCACCGCACTTCATCCTTGATGAACATGTTCTTCCTATAGGAGCAGCTATGCATGCTGCAGTTGCTATCTCTTATATCAATGGTCACGCCTTATCAATGTGAAAAAGGGTTTAGGATGTTAACTGTTAAGGAAACTGATTCAGTTATAATAGTTGTCTAATAAAAATCAGTTTCATTTTAAAATCTTAACATCATAATTGGAGGGTGGTGAGTGGGTTCATTCATTCCAATTTCCAAGCAAACATTGGACAAAACCTTTTAAAGTTGAAAGTTTTACAAAGTCTTATTTCACTTGAGTTGTTGAAATGTAAAAAAAAACTACTCATTCAAACTTGAAACCGCTCATTCAGCTGCCTTGCCTTTTTGTCTCGAGTTTTTATTGCCAGATTTGCCTCTGATGTCAAGAAGATAACAGATCATGGAGTCTACATCATCACCAAATATGTCGTACGCTTCAGAGGCTTGTAAATAACTGAACCCCATTGAAAGCATCACTTGCAAGCTTTTGTTTTGCAAAGCATTTGGTAAGATCGTTGTGTTGTTTCGACTCTCCGAATTTACTATACTCTGCTCTACTCCTGTACCTGTGGTGTAGAAAAAACCCAAACACAGATTTAGCAATTCACTAATTATTGGCAATTACAGAGGTTGTGAAAAGAAAATCATCATGCCTTTTCCAGAAGATGATGGCTCTGAAATTGATGTGGAGGATTCACTGGGATCAAGCTGCTGCTGTTGTTTGAATTTTTGCTCTTCAAGATATTCAATACGAGAAGCTTCAATTACCATTTGCTCTATTTCTGTCTCAGTATACTCCAAATCTGAATAGAAACGACCTTCAGCCAAAAGAGCCTGCACACGTCACCAACCATCTCATTTAAATGTAAGACTCTTTTACCCACAACACAATCAGATTGAATCAGTCCCAACAAAATTACTTACATTATCAATTTGTTGATCTTGCTGAGCTTTAATAGCAGCCTTCACTTGATCTTTCCCAATGTTTGCCTACAAAATAATAAAATATGGATTGTAACAAGATATTAATTTCAAGGCTTTGCAAACAAATTTAAATATTTTGCTTACCCCTTGAAGGCTGCTAAGTCCTAGACCAGCACCGATTGATAACCGACGAGGATCAAAGAGAGAATTATAATGATTTCCATGATGATAGCTTAGACGCAGTGGCGGTGTGTCAGTTCTATAAGTCCCATGGAAAATATTGATAGGTTCTGCATTGATATGTTATTAAGTAATTTAAGTCATCAATTAATTAATTAATACTCTACCCAACAAAAAATACTGTTCAAACCTGTGGAATAAGAGTATATATGAATGGGGCGGTTGTACATCTCAGAAAACACTTGTATCTCCACATTATTTCCATACACCTAAAGATACAAATATACAATATAAACCATTTTAGTATTTTACAAGATAATACGAGAGAAATTAGAAACATCAGCTTGACAGCTAGATAATGAAAGAATACAAAATTAGCTGCATAAATTCAGTTTAGTTGAATCCGTATAAACACTTTTAAAAATTGTTTGCAACACCTAATAGTCTAATACAGCAATGAGGGTTTTAATTTTTTTTATTTGATACAAGAGATTGGGGTTCAAATACGACAGACAACATGCCATGCAGTATTATCTGATCGTGTGATATTTCAAGTCATAACTATTCATCGTTATCATGATAAACTGGAACGAGTTCAACACTTCAAAGAGCACATAATAGTCAAACAAAAAGTTTGTATTATGGCACTTCAAACTTGAAAGGGTGATTGTAAAACACCTTAACCTATTTTCAAACCGTATTAGTAATTTAGTATATTAACAAAGATTGGGATGTACATGTGCGCCCCAAAGGGAAGGCACATCACCCTTAGGCAAATCCAGGTTGGATTCAGGTGGATCCTATCCGGATCTGCCCTAATTTAATTCTGTCTGAATCGCAAACCACACCCTAGTGCCCTCTTCCACCCTAGATATAAAAAAATACATATTTAAATAATCTAATTACAGAAAAGAAATATGTCATAGTATTTTCCTTTTTATGTAATTACAAATATGCCATTGGAGCAAAAGCGTGCAAAAATCACACCTAGGCATGCTTTTGCACAAATGCTCCTAGTGGTGACGCATCTCGCAGAGGCGCATTCCAAACCTTGTATATTAATAATTTAATATTCTTTTTATATGCTCGTTTTTATGATGAAGTAGAAATACCTTGTCTCGTCTTTTCCTTTTGCAATAAGATACAAATCCTTCAGTTATGAACTGAGAGAAATGATCTCTCTCTCTTTCCTGTGTGAATAAAAAATGAACCAAAGATTAAAAAACCATACAATTTTCTAATAATAATAATCCATTGCCAAAAAAAATCCTCTGATAAATATAAAAGTCTACATATGTGTTTTTGCAAAGGGTATATAATATATACTGATCTTTAAATAACAAAAATATGGAGACAAATTGTCCAACAAATTGGTAAAAAAACTACAGTATTACACTGGTATAACATGATAAAAAGTTGATAATACCATGTAATCAATGCATAATTGCCTAGCCATATCATATGATTCAGCATCACCATAAATTTGATCAGCAACAGCACGAAATAAACAATTTCCATCTTTAACCATTCGTTTCAGTTCAAGACCTTTCACTCTTTTAATTTCAATTTCAAACAAATGTTCCCTCTCCTGGAAAGTATATATTATCAGGGTTTGTTTTCAAAAATAAAAACAACCCAATTATGAATTAACTTTAAATATTTATCAAATCCCTATAACAGAAAGGGGGAGTGATTACCAAGTCATTATAGGAGGATACAAAACAAGTATTTTGCTCATCTGCACTATTATAGCCCTCGGCTTCTCCAACAGACTTGGGGGACGAAGGTTTTGAATTTGATGGTGAAGTTCTTGTTGAAATAACAGGCCAGGCTGATGCTCTCCTTGAATCAGAATTGAGGATCCCAGATATTGTTTTCCCCCGAATTGGTATGGTTGCAGTGGGCTTAGGAGGAGGGACAGGAGGAGGTGGTGGGAAAGATCGAACTCCAATAAAAACCTGTGAAGAGCTAGAAAGTGAACATTCAGGATCCTTTACTGAGCAATCTAAGTCATCAACCAGTGTCTCTGTGTCTCTGATTTCATCTATACCATGTTTAAAATTTTCTGGATCAATCCCAACAACTGGATGGCTGCCAGGAAGATTCTCATCATCACTCAAGACATTGCCTCTACTACTGCCAAACTGTTGTAGAGGGTCATCTAAAGTACTAGGTTCTTTACAAATCTCCCTGTTCTGTTCACTTTCATTTGGTTGCTGCGATGTTTGAAGTGAAGTTGATTGCTGAGATGATCGGTTGGAATTTGAGGAAGATCCACGCTGAACCAAGATACGAGTCATCTTGAAAGATGAAAAAAGATAAGATGTTTTTTTTGTTCACTTTCACTTAAATATGTAAACAAGATGACCCCCCACGCTTTTGTTGAATCACTTGATAAAATAATTTAAATATTCCAAATGGTTATGTTTTTTTGTAACAATCCCTGTCCATAGTCAAGGTGACACAAAACCCTAACCAAAAAATACCTTACGGCAACAAAGCAGGCTCTCCAATTTTTGCACCCCCTCAATAATTATCCTATACTAGAAAAACAAAACAAAAAACTTTAGCATTGGAGAATCGAAGAATACCTTCTTTTTTATTTACTTCTTTGCATCAAACAAGAAAGTGGCAATAACCGTTAGCCACTCAGTCAGTGGGAATTTTAATCGGGAGCAGCAGGTCCTTCAAAATTTTGACCGTAACACCCCTGTAATGATCAAAATAGTAGTAAAAACCCTTCAAACAGATAATAAAACAAAAAAGTGGGAATCAAGAATTTACTTGCCCAAATACAAAAATCCAAAGGGAAAAAACCTCATGAGGGATGATGGATCAATAGAAATAGGAATTGTACACTTACGACGGAGTTCTTGAAATTGAGGAGTGATGGATCATCAACGAGCTTCTTCTGAACTCCAGCAAAGTCTTCCGTCTGATTTCTCACCGTTTGATCAGAAGAAATCGCGAGTGCCGCTGTCGCAGTGAGAATTAGGGATCAGAAATCGTAAGTAGGAATAGGAATTATAAATTATTTATGAGATTTCCAGCAATCCGGGAACAAAAAATCAAAAACAGATGAAAAAAGAATTAGAAAGCAGATGTCAAGTAAAAGCATTGCAATCGGAGTGTAGAATATCAGAATCGTTACCATGGGAAGGGTTTGCCGAAAGAATTACCGGTCGGAAAGATCGCCTTCTGAAATTACTGAAAATTCTAGGGTTTACCGGTAGAAAAGGGAAAGAAATAAGGAAACGAAGACGAAGATGCCGTGAGGGTGGGAGAAGAGAGAGAATGTGAAATGGAAGAGGAGAGAGGGAAAGACTACCGAAGATTAGTTTTTTATTTTTTATTGTTACATTGCGTGGCTACGTGGAGGTGGAATACACGTGTCTATTACACGTGGGATTCTTTCAAATCTACACGAACGAGAAGGTACAAAAAGTCGAATTAAACACCTAGATATGAAATATCGTTGGATGAACACATGTGTTAAGAAAGAAAATAAAAGAGTTCAAATGAAAATAGGCATGAAAAATCATGTATTGGCTTTTTCCTCAACTGCGACTGGATTACAAATTTTCAGTGCTAATTTCTATCTTCAATAATGGATTAAAAATACAATTTCAAGGATACACAAACTGCTAAATAAATACACAACATATCCCAATCTGGCAATCTCCACGAAATAATGTACAATCTCTAGATTCTCTACTACTCAGAACATGCATTTGCTGTCTTTTCATTGAGAGTAGAAAAACCAATGGGCAAGGATGCATCTTCTATAACCGTTGATGATGTAATTGGAATGGGAGATTTCAATAAGACCTGTAGGTCGGAGATAGCTTGTTCCTCCTCCTCCATCAATTCTAGGTTCCTCAGTGAGGGTATATCATTTCTACAGTATCTGTACCACATCTCCCTGTACTTAGTCTCTAAATCTTTTGTGAATTTCACGCCATTGCAGATTGGAGATGTCAGCATGAGCTCCCTGAGACTCATTCTTAGATTGGAAAGTGAGTCGATGTCTGAAGCTAACTGAACAGCAAGATTAATGTATTCCTCTTCTGACTTGGCAACTAAATTCCCTACGCCTGTGCATTTCGTGGTCAAAATAATTTCGATAAAAAGTTGGTTAAAGGTGCATTACTCAAGAATATTAATTATTTTAATCAATTATTTTCTATTTGTATCGCACATGATCAAGAATTAAAAAAAACTTACCCACTTTTGTGAGAATGCTAACACCTACATTATGAGCATGCACAGAACCAGCCATAGTAACACACGGTACGCCCATGTACAGAGATTCAAAGGTAGTAGTTGTTCCAGCGTATGGAAATGTGTCCAAGCTGCAGTAATCGAACAAAATTAAACAGAAACGATAAAAAAATATTTTCCATTATTTTACTCAACATAAATTCCGGTTATTTGCCATAAATATACAAACGTTATTCGAAAACCCAAAATAAAATTGGCAAAACCAAACATGAAATAAAATAAAATAAAATAAAATATGGGTTTCAAGCAAGCACCTGATGTCCATGAGGTTGTATGCTGTCAGATGGTCATGATTCAATAAAATTAAAGGTAAAAGATCGACACGCAAAGGGTCCAAACCCAGTTCCTCCAACATTGATAGAAACCTCTGTCTCACACTATCACAGCAAAACGGCTTACACTTAACTATGAGTCGAGAATTTGGAACCTCGCATAATATCCTAGCCCAAACTTTCAACACTTTAGGTGTTATCTGTGGAAGAGAGAATAAATGATTGATCATGCCAATAAAGAATTAAGAACATGTGGTTGGTTAAAAACATCGTCTATTGTTACCTTTGCTAGATTGTTAAAGCTTCCAAAAGTAACAAAACCATTTTCTATTGCAGGAGTCTGTGAAACTGGACCAGCTTCAAGAGAAGGTGTGTAGCACAAAAAACATTCAGGAAGCCTAACTAACTCTTCAACATGCCTACCAAAATAAAACATAAATTACATTGATACGATATTCGAATGATTTCAAATATCAATTCATCATGAAGTAAATTAAACTTTACTTTTGCTTTGTATCAGGTGGATCAGCTAAAGAATCAGTCAATCTATAATCAATAGTTGGCAAACCAGTTGTATTTGGGTATCCAATCCATGTTACCTAAATAAACATATATTTCTTGTATAAGATAAAAATAAATATCGACCAAGAAATTAGAAATCCAAGCACAACTTCCAAAGATAAGAACACAAATAATTACACACATGTTGAATTCATTTTTTAACATATGGTATTTAGTATTTACTAATAGTCTATGATTTTATCTTACATATATTCTTACCGATTCTAAAAGTTTCAGACTTGTCGGGTTGAGTGTCATGGCTCTTCCACTCTTCCCAACTTGATAGACTGATATTTGTGTTTTCGATCTGTATGCAACTATTAGTGATAATGTTATTAGCTTAATTCCCTATAACTAACTACTGTAACTAGATAGAGGTATTCATTCAGGGTACTTCCTTCAGCCCTCTGAATGGATCACTGTTTATTCTTATTCTCAACGAATCACTTATTATAGTAACCATACTCAGACTGACTAAGGGTATTATTGAATGTGGTTCTTTGCCGTATTGACTATTTTACCATTCTAAATGTTGAGGTATAAAATTGGCCTACTTCACTACTTCATTATTGTCAAATAATGAATAAACCTAATACTTAAGTAATTAAAACAAACTATTCATACTTCAAAGAAAAATAGTTTACTTGCAAATCATAAAATAATGAAACATTCAAAAGAAAAGCATCGGTTTTCAATTTCAATAGATGAACGTACCTGAATGGGAGCAGGTCTGCAGGCCATTACACCTAAACGATTATTTGCTGTGTGACCAGTAAGCTCAATTAGAATGTCAATTTTATCTTCTCTAATCATTTCAGCAACCTTTACTTCATCTATACCATATATCTCTCTCCAGATTCCTCTCATTTTCAGAACTCTATCTCTAAATCTATGGGTTTTTGCATCAGCCTGCAAAACATTAATGCCAAGTCCAAAATGATTTTTTTTATTTGAATGACTTTTCGAAACACGCAAATAATGATAACTTATCAAGAAATCATAATCCAAACATATAAAACAATAAAATTGTTTATTTTCTCCATTTTTCATACAAAAGCTATAACTTCTATATGAGATTATGAGGTAATTCCATAATTATATTTGTCACAAAAATAATACAGAAAGTAGTGCATACCTTTACTACTGCAGAATACACAACAACCTTATAAAGTTCATAGTTATGATACCAAAGTGGAGCTTCTATGAAATATGATACAGAATGAGTAAAATAATCAGGTGAAATATATCCAATAATAAGCGGTCGGTCTGTATCTTTTGGATTATCCCAAATTTTATACTGTTGAAATTGCTTCATAAAACGCCAACCCCATTTCCTGAAAGATAGTAAAAACACCATGTCAGAGTGCATACATGCATTAGAACATGCTTGGTGTAGATCAGTCTAAAATAAAGTTTTATAGACATTGATAAGTAAAATAAAATTATGAATGGTAAATCATTAATGCATAATAGCATATTTTATATTTCTAAGTATATGGTTCATAAGTCTTTTATTCCTTTCAACCCATATTTTCCATGTTGTACTCCCTAAAATATTCCATTGCAATATTGCAGCCCCCAGCATAGCGTATCTTTAAAGAATTTCTGAATTCTGACAAGCCTCTATAAGGTCTCCAATTCTGATGTCCATGTTGAGTGTAGGAATTGGAACATTAGTTATTTTCCAAATGAACTGTCCTAATGTTTCAATAACTCTAATGAGGATGTCCCCCATGTACTCCCAATTAAAGAAGAGATGGCTAATTGTTTTCTCATCTTTATTGCATAGCAGATAATTTTGGGTCTGGATACCGGCACATCGCCATATTCCTTGTGCCAATTGACCCTTGTGGCTAGTAAGTCTGATTAGTTGGATAAAGTTCCCTAAGACCCTAACTTTCTCCCAAATAATAATGTAATTTGCCTCACAACTCATTATCTCTCCTAATTCCACTTTTTGGCCGATGAGTTGTTTCCACATTAGAGAGTCAACTGTTGGTCTGATCTGTGTATTTTCTAATGCTTGTTCTCTTATGTATCTTTTCTTGACCCAACTGATCAATATAGAGTTCCCCTCTCCCCAAAAGTTGGCAGCTCTTTTTATAGCCACTGCCCTAGTTATAACTGGAAAGTTCCTGACCCCTAGCCCACCTTCCATCTTTGGGAGAACCATTTTTTCTCATGGTATCCCTTTTCTTCCATCCATTATGAACTGGTATGCAGCTTCCTAACCTTGGTTACTACTAAACATGGTAATGTGGTACCCTGTGCCCAGTATATATACATTCCAGCCACTATACAGTTTACCAATTGTATTCTACCCCTGTACGATAAGTATTTTCCCTTTCTGATGTAGAGCAACATCTATATTTAACTAATTATATAGAGCAGACCCCAAATGAGGCCTAAGAATAGCTCGAGCCTGTGTGTTCAACCTCTGAACCACACACACTCATACTGTGGTCCTGTGATCATGTCCTCTAACCCTGGTCCTGACTCCTGAGTATAAATATAGTGGACCTGAAAAGAGGAGCAATTCTTGATACCATTATTCAGGTACTCCTTTACTTTGTTCTCTATCCTTTACTCCCATTTTCTTTCTGTCAATTCCTTCTATTTTCCCTACTATTTTCCGATCCAGATTTATTCAACCTACAATCACAAATCACCAAGAACACCATCTTGTCTAGTTGATTGAATCTCTGATCTGTGGGATTAATTGATCCTGCATTATTTTCATTTGGATAACAGTTTTTCTACTGGTTGTATTAATTTCCATCATTGATTATGGATTTTTTTCTTCCCTGTAATAGGAAGGCCGAAGGCCTAGATACATGATTGGTAGGTGTTTTTCTTGGAAACCCAGTATGTTTATTAATTGTTCATCCCCCTGGCATACTTTTGATAAAGTCATGGAAATATTTCCTCTGTTTATACCCAAGCCAGTGAAAGTGTTAAATTCATCAAGTACAGGAGTACTATCATGACACATGTGGTCTGAGAGAAATAGAAAGTGTATTAGAGAATAACTACCTGTGAGCTTCATAAAGTTTATCATCATCGCCCTCATTTACATAGTTCATTGCTAGCAAACGATTCTGAAAAGGAAAACAGAATTGTGAAAAGAAGTAAACTGTAAACATCTTAATGATGTATCAACCAGATAAATTATTAGATAGAAAAAAATGATTTGTTAAAATTTGAAAAATAAAAAAAGTATCCCAATTTATAGAAATATGTTTCAACAGAAAGATTATTTTAATTGAACATATTGTCTACAAAATAACTTACTACTTACTACCATCTATCATCCTTTTTTAGAATGTACCATCTTGGCATCTTGTAACTATTAACTAGGAAAAATGCATTTCTACCTAAGTCCCAATTATAAATTTATAATAAATTGATGAGTTGACATTTTAAAAACGAACATATTTTTACCTTATTGTACTAAATTCAAGTTTTAACATGACGTTGCTTTCAAAAAAAAAAGTTTTAACATGATGTTAATTTTGGATTGTGTAAGAAAAATAAAATTCACATGTATATTTTTGGATACAAAAAAATCGTGAATATATTTGCAAGTAAACTGACAAAGTGACAGAACCTCAATGTTTCAAAATAGGCTACCTTGTTTTACTAGCACACATGACACATGGTAGGGTTAATAAAGAAAAATTGAATAGATCCAGTTAACAAATGAACAAGACATTTAAGCTGATTAAAAATTAACTTTTTTTAATTTTTTAATAAGAACAATTATGCCATTTATGCACTACCTGGCCAGCATTACGTGAATCACAGTCAATTTGAAGGCACTTCTCATACGCATCAATAGATAAGGCAATGTCTCCTGCATCTCTATAGAGAACACCTAAACATAGAGAATTTGGAGATTGGATGTGTTACCAAGGAAAATATTAACTCGAGCAAAGTAATAACAGCAGAACTGCAGAAGTATAATATATCTCAATAATCAAATTGAATGAAATGTATGCATAAATATAAATGTTACTCTATAAATATAGAATTTTTTAAATATAAGATATATCTTATACTTAACTCTACATAGTTAAGTACTTATTTACATGACTACATGCTATTAGGTAATCCCTTTTACTAGAAATGTATGACAAAGATCTTCAATGCTAATAATTCACGATTACAAAAAATATAATAGTAAAGAATAGCTGGTACCCAAATTGTTATATGCTTCTGCATATGTGGAATTGGCAGCAATTGCTTTTTCAATCATGTTAGCCGCCAAATCCATTTTCCCCTGTAAAAAACAAGGAATTTCTCACCATATGCATCCACTTCACAAAAATAATATGAATGAAAGAGGAGGATCAGGAGATTGACCTGGACAGTGTAGATAACACCAAGATTGTTTAGAGACTGAGAAAATGTTGGTTTGATCATTAACGCTGTCTGAAAGATAACAAGTTCATATATTATATAAATATCAGAGTTAATAGTAATATAATACCCAAATCTTGCAAAGAACACAGAAAAGTGCGAAATTGAAAAACATCCAAGATCAAATGAAATATTCATAAAAATCACCTGATAACACTCCACCGCCTTTTCAAGATTATCTCTATCTTTGTATATTACTCCTAAATTATTACATGCCTCTGCACATTGCGGATTGAAGTGCAAAGCAAGCTCGTAAAATATGATTGCCTTCACAAAAGAACGTCAAAGAAAAGCATTTATTTCAATTATCTAACACGATCACAAATGGTATGCAACAATTATTAGAAAAAATCATATAATGATCTTAATCTTTTCCTTATGAGAAATAGACATACAGCCATATAGGAATAACTTACAGTTTCAAATTTTAACATTTCACCATATGCAACACCAAGGTTATACATGGCGTCAGCATATCGGCAGTTGTAGTATAAGGCTTTTTTATAATAAGCCACACCTTGGTTAATATCGCCCTCTAGTTTTACCTGCATTAATTCATGTATAACAAACAGTAAGATAATAAATGGTCAATAAAATAAATATATGATTAAGCCTGTATTTTTCGTTGGAAAAAAATATATAACTAGTTTTTTTTCTTAGCTAAACAGCCAAGTGAAAAATGGCATATCGGAGAAAAAGATGGACAGACCCATGAGCCCATCGACACTTTTTGAAAATGTAATCATAACAAAAAAGTACCCAATCAGCCATGGTTTTCAAGAAGCCCTCAACTTTATCAAAAAAAAAAGTATTCAAGAAAAGTGATCAAACACACCTTTGTTCCCAAATCTGTCAAAGCTATTGCCATATTGTTTTTGGCAATCTCAAAGTTAGGAGACATAGCTAAGCATCTGAAAATTGAAAAGAAAATTTACATCAAATGTGAAATGAAAATTAGTTATGTATCTTTCACAATTCACATGCTAAATAATTGAACATATAACAAGGAAGCACCTCTCATAGCAAGTGATTGCCGATTCCAAGTCCCCTCGATTTTTGTGTATGACTCCCATGTTACAGTATGCTTCTGCATACATAGGCCTCTGTAGAGCAGCCTTCTCATAACAGGTAAGAGCATTGTCATACTGCATCATTTCTGAATATACAACCCCTAGATTATAATAAGCAGGCTGCATGAAAAAATATCATTGAAATTAACACAACAGACAGAAAACAATGAAGTTTTATAGCTGGGGTATTACAGCATAGCTGTTGTCTATTTTTAAAGCTTCACAATATTTTTGTATTCCCTCCTGAGTGTTTCCAGCAAGCTTTAAGGTGGTTCCAAGGTCTGTTAAAACAATCGCAAGACACTCGGCAGCTGGTTTGTAACCAGGATCTTCATGAAGAGCTTTTTTATACGTCTGTAAGAAAATGCAACAAGTGTTAGTGTTACAAAGATCGCCTATTGAACTAAAAAAATATTTATTGTTTTTTTATGAAGTTAAAAGTCCATTAGAATGGAAATTGAACAGGAAAATACATAGTAAAGATAAAAATGTAGCTGGTGTGAGAAATGAGGCATGCACATTGACTCTAAACCCGTGAAACTCGGGGGTTTGCCACAGAAGTAAAGCATCCCACAAATTTATGGAAAATCATGAATATAGCCACGCGGCCACGCCTACTATCACACATCCTGAAATTAGACTAGGGGACCTAACTGAGGCATGTCAAAAGCTAACACGGCACTCTCAAATTTAGGGCCTACTATGGAATATGATTGGACCCTTGAGTTGACATATATGGGCAGAAAGAAACAAAAGATGGCAACAACATTCATTCCGGCCACCAGAAACAGCTCTCAAAGAAGTCATTAATGACATAAATATTTCCTATCCAAGGGCTTCAAGAAGAGATGTTGTCGTCCCTTGGGACCTAGCACGATACAGATATGGAAGACCAACCTCCGGAAGCAGAGAGCCTAGTTTCTATACTAGGCAAAATGGTTGTGTGGAAAGTGTCAAAATGAGTCCTGCACTAATTTTCATATTTTTATTCTTATGCTAATTTCCATTGTATTCAGGGAAATATCCTTCATTTTCTCTTAACGAAAATATTTAACTGCTTTAAATAAAAATACAGAAAAGATATCTTGTCCTTTTACTGTAATCAGTATTCCAAGTTTCCATCCTAACTCATAGCTAAAATGAAAAATACTTTTTTTGTATAAATTTATAATTCTATTAATATAAAATAAAGGGCCAAATCCAGATATAATCATTTGAGAGATAAGCTTAGAGCTTATCATTATTGATTGTTATCACTACATAGCTCTGCCATTGGCATTATATAGATTCTGGTGAGTGTCTCAAGGAATTAGACTCCTCAGAGAGTAAAGCATTAACCTCAATCTACGAGTACTAGATATTTTTTATAGATATTGGCATCAAAGAAGATGACCAAGTCTTATTTAAATACTTGAATTGAAATAGGGGTGACTAAAAAAGAGATAAGAATTTTAGCACGATAAAGTGTTTTAAACATCAAACGTGAATGAGAAAAAGAAAGAAAAAACATTTGAACCCAAACATGGAAACAGAACTATAGATGGTAACACTTGCCGGCAAACAAAAATAACTTTTGCAAAGACAGCTCCCACCTTTTTATATCCTATGCCATAAAGTGTTTTGAAAATTACATAAATACTATAATAATCATTTTAGAGATTAAAAGAATGCATACCTCAGCAGCTTCCTGCAAGAGCCCTCCATCCTTGTAGAGAATTCCGCAATGGGTAAGTGCACATGCATTGTGCGGATCAAGCTTAATAGCCTCTATAAAACATTCAAAAGATTCGCTTATCATGTTCTGCGTCTGAAGACAAATTCCCTTTCCAATATAAGCTTCGACATTTGAACTATCTTTTTCCAAAATGGTTTGATACATAGAAAGAGCTTCCACAAACTTGTTCCTTGATCTTAAAATGTTAGCAAAAGAGAGGGTATCTTTTAATACAAACTTTTTCTTGGAAGAAGAAGACTGAATTGTTATGCCACCATTCTTCACAATTTTACCATCTGCTACAACATCGTTACTCTCCCCCCCATTCACAACATCAGACTCTGGCAATGCCATCATAACAGGTTAGCAGTTGAGATTTCTGAAAGAAGAAAAAAAAAGGCCAAGTAAACTTTGCATAAGCTTGTGCTCATCATCAGTAAACACAAAAAAAAAACTACTATCAGAGAAAGGACCAAAAGACATTTCAATTAAATTTGCACCTCAGTTGTAGTAATAAAAAATAATTAAGAGCTCAAAAACCCATCAATAAGGACAAAAATACAGGGAGAGAAAGAATAACTCTCGATCACCGAAACAAATTCCAACGTACAGATTATATGTGAAAAATAAAATAAGAGGGAGGTAATCTTCAATTAATAACTAACAAACTAGGGATTGGAAATCGTACATTGAATGTGAAATCCAAACCGGGGTGCCATGGTGACGTTTTCAGTTTGCATCGAGGAGATCAGTGGTGGAAACGACGCCATACAAGAAAAAAATGAAAAGGAAACGGAAAGAAAGAGAAAGAAAGAAAAAGCGGGAAACAGATAGATGAGTAAACAGAATAGTTACGGCGGCGATCCTTACGTCGCCGACTTCAGGCTGTGTTAGTTCTATTTATAGACAGAGAATAGACGGGAAGAGGACAGTGTCGGTGATTTTGGTGTGAACGTTTCCTCCGCCGCAAGGTCCGATTAACAAGACGATTGCCCTCTTTCCCTCCCGTTCGATTCTTTGTTGGTACTTCCCTTTCTTTTTCAGATCCCTCGTGTTTGTGTCGTCAGTTAACTAACTACAGAGATCAATTTTGATATTTTGTGAAAAAATCCTTCTAGTTTAGAAAATATTATTAACATAAAAATTTAAAACCCATTCTTTGACTAATTTCAAACACAGCGCGTTTCTCTTCTTCTGACCTTCCAATATCCCAGAAATAGAGAAGTTAAGAAAAAACGACTTCATAAGAGAAGTAAAATATCCCATATAGCTTTCAAATATAGTTATGATTAAGAAATCTGTAGGAACCTGGAGAATGTGTATCGATTTTGCGTCACTGAATAAATTTTGTCCGAAAGATAGCTATCCGCTACCTTGGATTGACCAGCTGATAGACAGAAGCTCTAGTCATGAGTTGCTTAGTTTTATGGACGCATATTCAGGATACAACCAAATACCCATGAATAAGCACGACGAGGAAAAAACCTCATTTATCTCGGAAATAGGAACGTTCTGCTACACTAAGATGTCATTCGGATTAAAAAACGCAGGAGCAACGTTCCAAAGATTAATGGACGAAATCTTCAAGAATCAAGTCAACAGGAATGTGGAAGTGTAGGTAGATGATATCTTTGTGAAATCCAAATCGAAGGAAGATCATCCACAGGACTTAGAAGAAACCTTCAACAACCTGAGAAAATTCGGTATAAAACTAAAGTTAGATAAGTGTGTGTTCGGAGTAAGGGAAGGAAAGTTCTTAGGTTACATTATAACCCTAGACGGAATAAAATCCAACCCAACAAAAATTCAGGCCATTAGGGAACTGGAAATACCGAAAAACCTGAAGGATCTGCAATCAATGAATGGGAAAATCGCAGCACTCCACCGATTCATCCCCAGATCCACAGACGAATGTAAGGATTTCTTCAAACTAATTAGGAAGCACAAAGGAAAAATCGAATGGAATAAGGAGTGCAGTAACGCGTTAGATAATATTAAAAAGGAACTTTCAGAACTCCTGATACTGCAAACACCACAGAAAGGAGAAACTTTGTTTCTATACATTGCAGTGTCAGATTCCGCTGTAAGTTCGGTTCTAGTTACCGAAAGAGAAAAAATCCAAAAACCAGTATTCTACTTTTCCAAAAAATTACAAGGAGCAGAAAACACATACCCACCTCTAGAGAGACTGGCATTAGCAGTAGTCATGTCAGCACGAAGACTGAAACCCTATTTTCAGGCACACTCGATAGTCATCCCAACTAGGTACCCATTGTTGCAGACACTCCACAGACCCAATATTTCAGGAAGGATGAGCAAGTGAGCCTTAGAATTAAACAAATTCGACATAACATTTACACCATAAAAAGTAATAAAAGCCCAAGCATTAGCCGATTTTTTAGTGGAATTAACCCCAAAAAGTCAAGATGAAGAAAACGAGAATTGAAAATTATTCGTTGACGGATCATCGGGAAAAATAAATGTGGAGCAGGCATAGTTTTGATAGATCAAGCAAATATCAAAATAGAATATGCTTTCAACTTTACGTTTCAAACCACTAATAACATAACCGAGTACGAAGCCCTCATAGCAGGACTAAGAATAGCTAAAAACCTAGATATTAAGAAATTAGAAGTATTCACGGACTCGCAATTAGTACACGGTCAGATAAGCGAAGACTTCGAGGTCCGAGAGCCTACGCCTAAATTATATAAGGATCAAGTCACAACCATGATAAAAGAATTCCAAAAAATAAACATAAATCTAATTAACAGGAGTTTAAACGAAGATGCAGACGCCCTAGCCAGGTTAGGAGCAAATCTATCAACCTTAAAGGAAAGAAAATGGATTCAATTAGAAAGCATAGCAACCCCCTCATTTAAAATCTATTCAGTATCACTAGACAAACCCGATTGGAGAACCCCTGTATACAAATACCTAAGTGGAGAAAAGCTGAATGGGGAAAAAATCAAAAATCAAAAGATCAAAAATCAATCCGCACATTTCACCATCATCAACAATGAACTATTTAGAAAAGAAATATAATCAAAGGATCAGCCATACAAAATCTGTGTATCACCAGAAGAAGGAAAGGAGATAACAACAAGCATACACAACGGAGAAAACGGAGCCCATCAAGGGAAAAGGAAGTTATTCCTACATATTCAACGACAAGGCTATTACTGGTCACACATGGAATGAGATGCGAAAAAGATAATAAAAAATTGCAAAGAATGCCAAATCTATGCAGATATCCCAAAAATATCATCTACAGAATTAACAAGCATTATCACACCAATACCATTTGCAAGATGGGGAATCGACATAGTAGGGCCATTTCCAACCGTTTCTCAAGGGAAAAAAAAATTGTTCGGCGCAATCGATTATTTTACCAAGTGGGCAGAAGCAGAACCTGTAAGAATAATTAATATCTCAAGAAAGCACAGTAAAATTCATTTTCAGAAGCATTGTATGCAGATTTGGTGTACCAATACAAATCATCACAGACAACGGGACACAGTTCACCGGAGGAGGAATGAGAAAATTTTGCAAAGAGAACGAAATCAAACTAAGTTTCGCCTCAGCCTATCATCTTCAAACAAACGGTCAGGTAGAAGCAACCAATAAAACTCTGATAAAGATTCTAAAAAAGAAAGTAGATGAGAATCCTAAAGTTTGGGCAGAAAAGATTCCGGAAGTACTATGGGCATATAGAACAACTATTAAAACAACAAATGGATACACACCATTTAACCTGGTGTTCGGACTCGAGGCAGTAGCCCCATGCGAATTAGTTTGGCCCTCGGCTAGAATCGTGGGGTATGACGAAGAAATTAATGAAGAAAAACTCTCAAGAAATCTGGATGTCATAGAAAATATCAGAGAAAAAGCAGAAATGAAGGAACAACCTACAAAAGAAGATCAATCGAAAGGATATTCAACAAAAGAGTGGGGAATAACAAGCTGACCCCGGGAGACCTTGTACTAATTAGAAATGCTCACCTAACAATGACAGAGCAGAACAAGGGAAAATTATCAAAAAATTGGGAGGGACCATACATTATTAAAAAAGAATGGAAAACCGGCACATTCAAGCTAATCAATGAAGACGGAACAGCAATCCCAAGAACCTGGCATGCGAGCAATCTTAAAAGGTACTATCACTAATCAGAAAAACTACAACACTATGTAAATACAAAAAAGATCTGGTGAGAACCCGAACGTGAGAACTTTATCTGCGTCTATTCCATGATGATGAATCTTGACCACTCTTTTCAAAATAGTATCAGTTTAGTATTTTCAATTTTTTTTCAATTTTTTTATTCACTCATTTTTCTGACCTCAGTACCTTGTGTCAGGAAGAAAGAAAAAATATATATATTTCTCTCACTCTCGCTCACGTACCAGAAACAATTTCTTTTTATCTCCCTCCATCTCTCTCCCTCCTATTCTATCTCTGTCCTGTGTCTGGCAAATGTTTTCTTCTTCTTCTTCGGTATACCTTTGCAGCAATACTTCCCATTCTTCTTGTTACTTTCATTTTTATTTTGTAGTCATATCTTACAACTATTCTCTCTCACATTACCATTACCAACATCTAACCTGACATTTGTACTCCCCTAGTTGTGCTGCATTTTTTGTTCAAATCTTTGTCATTTTCCTCTTGTCATTATCTTTCATCCCATCCGAATACTCTCTTCCCAATTCTCTCCTTCTATTACACAAGGATGTTGTTATATTTTATCGAACTGCAATGCTATATAAATATTTTCTTCTATTAATATAAATCTTTCATGTAAAATTCATATTTTTTCCTCTCATAATTTTTGTCAACACGATCTTTTCTCTGTACAAAGCGTCCTAACACCAACCATATTGCCCTTCCTATCTCTTCATCTGTCTTTATTCGGTATTGTCACCTTGTCTCAATCTTCTTTACTTCCTTTTTTTCTCAACTTCTATTTTTTTCCAATCTTCCTAATTGTTCATCATTTTCCTTCTATTATATTTTCCTGATCTTGGAACCCAACAATCATATTTCCCTGTGTTTGTCTTTCGATTTGAAGGTGTGTGTTTGTCTTTCGATTTGAAGGTGTGTGTTTTATTTTTATTTTTTTTTCCCTTTATGCTTCTTACATGAAATGCTTAACATTTTTTTCCCTTTTTAGTATTTTCTTCTTTTCAATCGGCTATTCAATCATACTATGATTTCACATCAACTATGAGATTTTCTGTTCGTTTATGATCGACTAAAAATATATTAGTACTTACCCAATACGCTACTTTATAGTGTACTTCTGCTAATATGACTATTTATACGAAGTGTTAAATCACCAACCACACTACTATGCAATGTACTTTTGTTAATATTAATATTTAGCCAATACGCTACTTTTCAAGTGTACTTCTTCTAATATCACTACTTATAAGAAGTGTTAATTTACCAACCACGCTATTATGCAATATACTTCTGCTAATATTAGTACTTACCCAATACGATACTTTCTAATTTACTTCTGCTAATATTAGTACTTACCCATTACGTTACTTTCTAGTATACTTCTGCTAATATCACTACTTATATGAACAATTCAATCACCAACTACGCTAATATATAATGTACTTCTGCTAATATTAGTACTTACCCAATACGCTACTTTGTAGTGTACTTCTGCTAATATCACTACTTATACGAACAATTCAACCACCAACTACGCTACTATGTAGTGTACTTCTGCTAATATTAGTACTTACCCAATACGCTACTTTGTAGTGTACTTCTACTAACATCATTACTTATACGAACAATTCAATCACCAACTACGCTAGTAGAAGGAAAAAGGAAATCATCATGGTCAAAATAAAAGCGATGGTCAAAATCATCATGGCGCTAAGACGGGTATTCTTGGTACGATAGCTTGCGTTCTCCGACACCATATAATTAACCTAAGCATAGGCAACCTTGAGAGGAAGCAGCGACGGCAAGAAAACACCAGATTTTAAAAGAAAAAAGAAAGAAGAAAGAAAAGAGGAGAAAGAATCACAACAAGCTCGGAATTTTCTTCTTCTCACATTTAGATTTGTAGCAATAGCACCTTCCAACAGAGTCGGGCAAGGAACGGATTGCAGAGACCTCCACTCCGGGTTATGGAGCCCTATATCCCTCCCAAACTCTGTCACGCCATTCCAACGAGCGGTAGTCACTGGAGCGGAATAGAAAAATGGAACCGGCATGCCATCTAGCGTCACAGATATCGGAAAAAAACTCCAAGCAACAATATTGGACGGAACAGAAGTACCACCCCCCGGGGGGGGTCTCAACACGAGTGTCACTCTCAGTGGTTTAAAAAAAGAGAAAGAAAAAAAGAAGAAGAAGAGAAAGAAATGTATAAGAAGTTAACGACCTGATGAAGAACAGAGATAAAAAAAGAAAGATCACCTACCGGCAGATCCGGGAATTAGCCAGGAATGGGGAAGGAGCACTAAGCTGTGGCGAGCGAGTCAACGCGTCTCTATCAAAATAATCAGTAAGTTCCAAGAACGCATAGTCTGAAAAAGAAAAAAAAGGCAAACGAGTGGTAAGCAGTAAAAAGGAAAGCCATTTAATCGGAACGACAGTACGACAACAGAGAAAATATTCCCTCACCAGGCTCTATTTTGTCCGCTTCACGCCCGGGGGTTGGTGGTACCAAAATCTCGCTGCAAAAATGGAAGAATGAGGTCGCTATTTAAATAGCGAAGTGGAGGGTTTAGAAAGGAAACCTGACACGTTCAGAATCTACATTAATGGATTGGCGCAATCCATCTGACGCAACCGTGACAAGACGAGACGCTGTGGAAGTGCAAGATGAAGGAAGCGCCGGCAGAAAATTGAAATTTTCACCAAAAAAAGAGAGAAAGAAAAACGCATCATTACACCCCTCTTCTCAAGAAAAAAGGAAGAAACTTACTTTGGAAAGTAAATAGAAAAATCCATATTTGATTCCACCCAAGCAGCCGTCAGCGGCGAACCAGATCGACAAACACCTCGCGAAAAACAGGTCGAAAAGGGTGTCAGTTTTAGGGAAGTTTTAGACATATTACGCGACAAGTAAAAATCGCCTGAAGAACAGCTCTTACAAACAAACCAGCAACACCCCTCTTTTTAAAGACATAAGAAACTAAAATTGCAAACAACCCATTTTATTATTCAAATGCAAACAAAGTACAAAGAAGCTATAAAAATTACAAGATACAAAGATGAGTAAAAGAAAACGACAGTGGACGATCTGCCATCCATGATCAACACCTCAGCGCGGGCTTTTGCGCACCGTACGACGGCTTGAATGGGGGGTGGAATTGGATGCACGATACTCGCACACACCATCACAGACACAGAGACTAGGTTCGGCAATGTCAGCCTTCGGTTGAAGCGTGAAACATTTTTTCACATCGAAAAGCAAGAAGTTCAGGCTCTCTAGGAGCGACGTTAGCTGACCATCAGATCCGTCATCCGATGACATAACCATGAGGCCCCCGATCACGGTCTACAGATAAACTAACTCTAGTCCGTATTCTTCCAACAAGGATCGCGTTGTCTCCATCTCCACGGGCAGAACGTTTCTTTTTGGTTTCTTTTAGGAGGGGAATAACTGTTGATATCCAATTGCGTAACACCAGCACATGCAGCCAAAACCACGGCTGCATGTCCGGTTTCCATCGGCATGGAGACACCGGACCTACCACGTGTCCATGCAGCACACGTCCTCCATCACCTTAAATACCCCGATTGTAAACAAAAGGGGGAGGATTTTTCGATATTTTACCCATCAACAGAACAGAATGATTTAAATAACGTTTTTAAATGAAAATGACGGATTAAATTACATTCTCCCAAACTTTCTCACCATTTCCTTTTCATAAGAATAGTTTAGTGTATAATAGTTTTGATTATTATGAAATAAAACTCATTTTTTCCTTTCACATTGAATTCAGTGTTAACTCCGACCATAGAATTCAACTCGATTCTAAATTATTTTCCCATAGAATTTGCCTGACACATGTGATAAATTTACACAAATGAATAACTATTAAAATTTCTGATGATTCAGTTTTTGAGTCTTGCTGTGTATGTAATTTTTATTACGATGTATTTAGTGATACATTATATAACTCTGATATATCATGTGAGGGTAAACATCACTTGTGTTCTTAGATTTTTTTAAAAAATTTCGACAACAGACAGAAAAATCCATAGTTTGTGAATCGATGAGATATTTACACAGGTTCCTAACGAATTACGGATGGGTTGTACGTCCGGCGTCCACACCTGATTCGTGGATCATAAACTGGGCTAATGAACCAACCCAGTAAGACACTAAGACTGCAGACTGGTATCATCATGTTTCTAAATGGATGTACAAGAAAAAAATTAACTAATCCACAAGCTTTTGAGGAAAGATTTCTTTAATTTCAATTTGGAAGCATGAAAATGAGGAAATCAATATTTAGTGGAATTGTAAGTTGTAAAGTAATGGATAAGATAAGGTGGGGTGCTACGGGACGG
This sequence comes from Zostera marina, assembly GCA_001185155.1. Taxonomy (NCBI): domain Eukaryota; kingdom Viridiplantae; phylum Streptophyta; class Magnoliopsida; order Alismatales; family Zosteraceae; genus Zostera; species Zostera marina. The sequence goes on along the minus strand of LFYR01000569.1, from coordinate 41,941 downwards.
GGCAGATATTCTATCTCGTTTTTAATTTTTTTGCTTCGTTGCCTCAGTCATATTCCGGGACGGGTCTGGGGACAGGGCGAAACCCGAACGAGTCGTTCCGGTTTTTTGAAAAATAATTTTTGCTCTTCTTTTTTAATAAATTAAATTATATTATATTAGATATAGGATTATTAAATCTCATGTCCTTTAAAAATCAAGGTAAAAAGTTTATCCATTTAAAATTTATCCATTTAAAATTTTAGATATTTAAATTTTAAATATGTCATTTATGACACTATTTTTATTTCGCACATGACACTATTTTTTTTTAAATTAAAAAAATCACCAGATGATTTTATCTTAAAAATAAGTCAATAGCCAAGAAAAATATATTTAAAGCTGCAAGAATAATTGGTTATTTGGTTTGGTCTTTGGGGCAAAGTGCAAATTGTGTGGGGAAATTAAATAATCCACCTCGTTAAATAGAGATATTTTTTGCAGTCAAAACACACTGTTTGTTTGGGTTACCATTTACCAACCAACGGGAAAAAACGCAGCAAAAAAAAAAGACTTGCTCTAGAACTCAAACAACAGACGGCTGACCGTCAATCTAGAAAACCTGTTTGTCTCCAGACAGCATTGCGTACACGCCTGAGATCACTCCCTTTCAGAGTCCTACCGACGCCTTCCAGCACCGAGAATGTTGTCATCGGTGAATCCCTTAGCGATGCTCTTGCCACGATCTCATGAGGCGGAAGCATCCCCTCATCTTCTTCATCATCATCAGCATCGCTTACATATTCGTAATCAACCTCCCCCCACCAATTCCGATTTCTCTCACTCTCTCTAGACACAACCGGTACGTTCATCGGTGCGGACTGTGGGAAAATAATTGCCCCTCCGTTGTACTCCGATGACTTCGGCTTCGGAATCATCACCCTCGCCGACGAAGAAGACGGCGAGGTTGATGTCGTATTCATCGACGACATAGAGGATTTCCGTTGCATGAAGCTGTTGCTCCGCACTGGCATCTTCTTCTGAGATTTGATGTCCTCCGGGAGGGCGGCGAGAATGCCGAAACTCTGTACAGAAGGAAGCAGTCGGAAACTACCGGAAGGAGACATGGTGGCAGATGCCGAGGAATGATTCTCAGTGTCCGACGGAAAAGATTTCGAATAGAAATCTGTACCTACACAGAAAACTTCCTTCTCATCCAACTCACCACCGTCGTTACCGCGAACAGCTGTTTCTAGGGTTTCAGAAGCTGCAAAACTGCCAAACAATCTATCGGATAAGGGGGATTTCTTCGGTCGGAAAGCTTCCATTGAAGAAATAAGTAGCAAAGAAGCCGTAGATCGATTGATAGATCATAGATGGATGGCCACTGCAGTGATCGGGCGAGAGAAGAAGATCAGATTATAAATATCTGAACAGAGAGGAATGGCAAACGCGGAACAATTGAAGCAGGCAGGGTTATGATGGTAATAAATAGTAGTTGCCTGTGGTCGGTGGATAATGACGTGGCAACTACAAACAGATTATTTTAATCTTATCCATTTAGATGGACCCACCACGTCACCGGGATATGAAAATGTGAATGCGATGCGGATAAGAACAACGTTGACTGTTCAGTCTGACGTGTCAACATGCGGAAAATGGAAACAGAAAGATGATAGCCACTTTTTTTTTTAAACTGACCAAAAATATAACAATATTTTTACACTTGTAAAAATCATAGTAAACACTAGTAGTAGTGGTAAATAAAACGAAGGATCAAAAATCATTTGAAATGTTTAATAAGTTGAAGCTTACATCTACCTGGTTCCACTTCTTCCCTTTTTTCCTCGTGGCGCCGTCATCACTGGAACCAGTGCTCTTGCTTGAAGACTCAGCATCCTCATCATCATTCTCCCTGTAAATAGCAAATATGACCAAGAATCTTTTTAAATTCTAACAACTGAAGTAAGCAACACCAAATTTTAACAAGATCAGAAGAACCCACCATGCAACTTCAACACAGTCTGAATAAGGTGAACATGATTCCCAGCTGATGCGAACTAGAGATGGGAATCCAAATACAAAATGTTTGTTGCTTTTTAACTATGTCTTTGTTTCAGGATCTGATGATGAAAAGCAGAAAGTAAGATGCTTATAAATTCTAATTACAGAATTGTGGAGATTTTGACTTCTTTTAACAACCAATGAAACTTTACTGCTAAACTAATTGATGAGCAAAAGAAAAATTTAAAAGAGAAAATTATTTTACCTCCTGGGTATCCAGATCCAAAGTTCCTATCTATATTCTTAGCAGTTTCGCTAAGCACCCAGTTAAGATCTTGAGAAACCTGAATTGATTTGATCATATGATTGGTTATTCAAGTTAATTCTAGATAATAAAGAGGTGTCTGTTATACAATCTTTGCGATAATGCTAGCTTCACTAACAATTGGGTAAATACTGTCAGCCTTTTACGACACAACGATTTTAATACCGGGGAATCTCTCAGATATTTTGATTCTGTACTTGTCTACATCTCCAACTGTTTCCAAGTTGATCTAATCAAGGGAAAACAATTGGATCAGTAATTGATTATGGAAATTCAAGAAATAAGAGTTTATGGGAAAATATATATCAAGAATGAGAGTCAATCAGTTCACTTCAGTTAACATTACACCAAAGTCAAGAACCCTTCTGATAAGCCCCATTGCCGAATCGTGTGAAATTTCATTCAGATTGATCTTTGTCCTGTGTATGTCGATAACAAAACTTCATTCACATAAGAAAAAACTAAATACAAAATAGATATATATATATAGATGGTCAGATGGATACTAAATAATCGATTTATTCACACACTTTTTTAGCATCTTAGCTGAAAGCTTCCCATCCAATGCAATTGTCCATCTTCAGATTTTCAAACAACTCTTCTCTCTTTTCCTCTTTCAGTGTCTTTGAATCTGTCCAAAAATAATTATTTTACAAAAGAAGAGGCCTGCAAATTCTGAAATGATTAGGGGGAATGTCGGACCTGCAAATTCTAGAGATGTAAGTGTGTTTTTGTAAGAAATGGTACAGGGAATACATGCATCCATAAACCATCGGACCTGCAACCACCGTACTATCATTTCCATAATGAATGAAACTTTGAAAGGAAGGAAATACCTAAAACGGGATCCTTCGTCGATTCCCATAATGCAGAGCTCGTCAGAAGACCATTTAATAAGTGTAGGAACAGACTCTGAATTCTTTTTTTTTTCAATCGGAAAAAAGGCAGCGTGAAGTCGGAAAGAAATCGCACTCGAGTGGTCGTCGCTACTCTTCCCGCCAGATTATAAAAGAAAATATTACTGAAATACTTTTATTTAAAATAAACTATTATTATAAAAAAATAAAATGGCCTATACAGGTCTCGAACCTGTGACCTTCGCGTTATTAGCACGACGCTCTAACCAACTGAGCTAATAGGCCTTAATATTCTTAATTTTATCTATAAATTATTAGTTATTTGGGCGAAAAAGTTCACCAAGTGACAATCTTTGCAGATTTGATGTAGACCAATTTCGACAAGTCGCCAGTGAAGGTAGCACTGGTGATCGGTGGAACTGAATTAATTGTAATATCAACATCGTTTGCAGCAACGGTTAGTACGACCAGCGAAAGATGAGCCACTTCTGATTGAAAAGGAAAAAGTGTCTCTGAAAATAATTCTTATCTAATGACGAACGTTTAAGATGGACGGCAAAAATGATTAAAATTAAGGTATTATTAATTTATTTAATTGATTTCATAAATGTTCGAACTCATTTTTATAATTTTGGAATATATTTAAAATTTCAGAACACAAACATAAAGAAATTATCGAAAGTAAACAAAGAGGTGGAGTCGATGTGAACAACAGTTATGGCGATGATTGAAGCATTCAGAACTTTCAGCATGGACTTGACAAACATTTCGTTTATTTTGAAGTCAAGTTTGTGATTCCGCCTATAAGGGTTTCCTATGACGGATATCTGTCATTTAAAGATGGGTTTTAACCGCCCTTCCAAGGTTATTGGTGGCAGATTTCCGCCATCGATAGATGGAGACAACCGCCCTAATGAGCTTTATAATCGCGAATTTCCGCCACTGTATGTTTTGAAGTTGAATGGCGGAAATCCACCATCAATGTATTTAACCGCCATAGATAAATTGACGTCAAATTTCTTTTGCGTCATATAATACATGACGGATTTCCGTCATCATATAATTTTCAGTTCCCGTGAAAAATTTCAGATTTAGTGACGGATTTCCACCATGTATTATTTTTTGGTGGGAAATGAGGTGGAATAATAGATGACGATATGGTGATTTTCTGACGGTCTTTTGATGACGGAAATCCGTCACTGATCACTTATAATGGCAGATTCTCACCATCAAAACTCCGTCATACAATGTCTTATTTTTTGTAATGACCTCCAGATGAAGATGGTGAAATTGAAGCGTTTTCTTAATTGACAAGGACAGATAATAAATTTTTCAATTCATATCAAAAAAAAGAAAATAGAATTTGTTTTTGTAAAATTTAGACACTTCAATTCACACAAAAAATTCACAATGAGCTGAATATATAATCAAGAGCCGCTCCCTCATAATTAGCATAATATAATTGAGATAATCAATGATCTCGTTTGGATCTCCATCTTCAATTTAGTGAGTTTTTTTATATTCCATGATGACAGTTCCTACGTCCAAAGATTTAAGGACCTTCCTCATCCCCAAATTGAAAGGATTTGTACCAGCACCGTAAGCTACAACACATTTCTCTGTATGATGGTAGATCAATTCATACTTTTCTGCGATCAAATCATACTTTTCATCTTTAACCAATGTATCTGCACCTTTGATGATTTCTTCGATGGACTCAAAATGTCTGATGCATTTTTTGGTTGCTCGAATGTATTTCGTTGTCTTTAAAGTTTCTGAACCTATTACGAGACAAAGGGAAGCTGCGTTGTCAGCATCACTGATGGATTTTTGCATAAGACATTTTATGTCTGAGCATTCTGGGTTATCATTCATGAAATGACGACAATATGCTTTATCATCATCCTCGGCAGACTCACAAATATTCGATAAAAGTGGTGAACTTGTAGGTGCTTCAGCTGAATGGGCGGTGGCAGAGAGAAAAAAAGCCAGGAGGAGGAGGAGGATGGCGGAGGAGGATTTCATTTTTTTTCCAAAATGTTATTGAATAAAATAAAGTGCGGTCTTTTATTGGATGGAAAAGAATTAGAAGTGATTGATGATGTAAAGGTGTGAGAATTGAGTTGGTATTTATACTAAACAATAACATGTAAGGGACAATTTAAAGCCATTGGTTTCATGTTTAAAATTGTAATGGAAAAAACAGTTAAATTCAAAGTCATGCAAAATTTAGTTTAATTCTTAGTTGTGATATTTTTTGTTGTTGTGTTTTTTAAGCTTTTTATAACAAGTATTGAGTGAATGTAGGAATGATTCATAATGTTTAACTTATTCTAGATAAGGTGTTGTTAATGTAAACTAGGGTGTCAAACGAACCGAGCTTTTATTTATAAATTCGGACTCGGGCTCGCATCTACTCAAAAATTCTCTGATTGTGAATCATGTATCATAGCTAAAAGCCATTTAATAAATCATAAAGCAACAAATTCTACATACAATTATCCTCTTGAGATCATATATGCAGATATCTGGGGACCAGCACCTGTAGTTTCGTCTGAAGGCTACCGGTACTATATTAGAACGAAGGCTAGTAGTAAATCATTAAGAACGAAATTATTAAAATCTATAATAGCTCTGCTTTGACCAGAGTAAGAAATTGACAATGGACTCCCATTCGACGTAAAATTTTTACCATTATACACTCTGGGGTATTGGATATTTTCAGGTGCGGCTGTAACGTGTGATGTCGCCCCTGAATCGGGGTACCACATTATTGTTGGACCTTCTGCATAAATTAGATTAGCCGAGGGTGTGTTTCTAAAATTCCCATTTGTATTGTGACTTGAAGGTGTATTATGAAAATTCCCATTTGTTCCAAATGAGGAGGGTGTATTGTTAAAATTTCCAGTTATTCCAGAAGACGAAATTGCCCTCCCATGCGTCGGCGGAAATCGTTCTAGGTTTAAACGATTATAGCAATCCGGCGCCGTGTGTCCCCTTTTCGAGCAGATCTGGCAGCGGAGATCCCCTCTTTGCGATTTCTGTCCACCGCCGTAGGTGTTCTGGTAGCGTCGTTCTTGCTGCGGCGGTTGAGGCATTTTGGCGACGACGGCAGCAGCATTTCCGGCGACGGCTGCAACTCGCAATTTCTTCAGTCGGAGGTTGTGGTCCATCAACATCTCGCATACTCCGGTGAACGTTAGGTCTGGATTGAATGGTGTGGTGATTGCGGTTACAAAAGATTCAAATTTGTCCCCCAATCCTCCCAAGGTGATTAGCACGATTTCTGATTCTTTAAGTCCCTCTCCTGTTGATGCGAGAGCATCTTTTAAAATAGAAATCTTTGACAGGTACTCTTCAATATTTAATCCTCCCTTTCGAATCGATTGGAGTTGAAGGCGAATATAAAGTTGTCTTGCTTGTGTTCTCGATGAGTAGAGTTTGCGTAATGCATCCCAAATCTCCGCCGATGTCTTCCGAGATGCCACTTGTGGAAGAATGGTCGTTGAGATCCCGGTCAAGATCCAGCTCAAAATCAATTGATCTTGCTAGATCGATGATGGCGACGAAAGTTCAACCTTCCCAAGAACGTAATCGAAGAGTTGAAACCCCCTAAGCATGGCCGAAAATTGTGCCTCCCATGAGTAGTAATTACTCTTATCCAGTTGGACGCATTTCATTGACTTCATCACTATCCTTGATGATGGAGCATTTGCGCCCGAATCTGCAGCGGAAAACGTCATCCTTGATTCTAAACCCGAAAAACTGATACCATATAAGATGGTGTAAATGATAACCAAATTGTATTGATTATATTAATGGTTTGATTACATATTTATAGTCTATACTTGTAACTATTATTCTAACAACCTATAGTTGTTGCTTTAACTAATACTGTTATCTAATCTAATAGTTCCCGCGAAAAATTTCAGATTTAGTGGCGGATTTCCGCCATGTATTATTTTTTGGTGGGAAATGAGATGAAATAATAGATGACAGATTATCAATGACGGATATGGTGATTTCCTGACGGTCATCGTCATGATGGTCTTTTGATGACGAAAATCCGTCACTGATCACTTGTAATGACAGATTTTCATCATCAAAACTCAATCACACAATGTTTTATTTTTTGTAATGACCTGCTCTGGTCCAGATGAAAATGGTGAAATTGAAGCGTTTTCTTAATTGACAAGGACAGATAATAAATTTTTCAATTCATATCATAAAAAAGAAAATAGAATTTGTTTTTGTAAAATTTAGACACTTCAATTCACACAAAAAATTCACAATGAGCTGAATATATAATCAAGAGCCGCTCCCTCATAATTAGCATAATATAATTGAGATAATCAATGATCTCGTTTGGATCTCCATCTTCAATTTAGTGAGTTTTTTTATATTCCATGATGACAGTTCCTACGTCCAAAGATTTAAGGACCTTCCTCATCCCCAAGTTGAAAGGATTTGTACCAGCACCGTAGGCTACAACACATTTCTCTGTATGATGGTAGATCAATTCATACTTTTCTGCGATCAAATCATACTTTTCATCTTTAACCAATGTATCTGCACCTTTGATGATTTCTTCAACGGACTCGAAATGTCTGATGCATTTTTTGGTTGCTCGAATGTATTTCGTTGTCTTTAAAGTTTCTGAACCTATTACGAGGCAGAGGGAAGCTGCGTTGTCAGCATCACTGATGGATTTTTGCATAAGACATTTTATGTCTGAGCATTCTGGGTTATCATTCATGAAATGACGACAATATGCTTTATCATCATCCTCGGCAGACTCACAAATATTCGATAAAAGTGGTGAACTTGTAGGTGCTTCAGCTGAATGGGCGGTGGCAGAGAGAAAAAAAGCCAGGAGGAGGAGGAGGATGGCGGAGGAGGATTTCATTTTTTTTCCAAAATGTTATTGAATAAAATAAAGTGCGGTCTTTTATTGGATGGAAAAGAATTAGAAGTGATTGATGATGTAAAGGTGTGAGAATTGAGTTGGTATTTATACTAAACAATAACATGTAAGGGACAATTTAAAGCCATTGGTTTCATGTTTAAAATTGTAATGGAAAAAACAGTTAAATTCAAAGTCATGCAAAATTTAGTTTAATTCTTAGTTGTGATATTTTTTGTTGTTGTGTTTTTTAAGCTTTTTATAACAAGTATTGAGTGAATGTAGGAATGATTCATAATGTTTAACTTATTCTAGATAAGGTGTTGTTAATGTAAACTAGGGTGTCAAACGAACCGAGCTTTTATTTATAGATTCGGACTCAGGCTCGCCTCGTAACTCGTCGAGCCTGGTTTGGCCGAGCTCGGACTCGACTCATTAAGAAATTGTTCAAGCTCGGACTCAGACTCAACTCGTTAAGAAATTGTTCAGGCTCGGGTTCGAAACTCGTGAGTTCAAATGCGAGCTCGAACTTGAAATTTAACTCACAATTCTGCAAATTAAAAAAAAAATGTAAATATTTTAAGAAAAATATCTATATTTAGTTTTTTTTAGATTTAGATTTTATTTAATTTTTTTTGCAATTTATTCAATAATCTTTATCAATTAATACCATCTCTTAATATATATATTTTATTTAATTATTAAAAAGCTTTTAATGAGTTTATCGAGCCGAGCTTGAAAAGTCCTAGCTCGGCTCGATAAGTTTATCAAGCTTATTGAGCTTTAGGCTCGCGAGCTCGAGCTTAACGAATCAAGTTTTAGTTGACGACATCCTATGTAAAACAAAAGAAAACAGAAATGTAGTAATAATACCATTTATACCAGTGACCTTCTTCGTTTACAATTTTTATGTTCAAAACAAATTTACTTCATATTGTAACTAACTAAATCTAGAAACTTCTTAACTAATTGAAATTGTTATAGGTTTAATACTTGTATATAAACACCACCACTCCATCAATAATACTCATTCGATTCTTGCCATCTTCATCATCTTAGCTCCATTCATTGAATCTCTCATTCCCTGTTTCAATATGGTATCATCACCAACCAACAGCTTCGGCTCTGCCAATCCTTCTTTCGCTGCAGGGACTCAAGATGCCGGTAAGAACTCGTCTCCTGCTTCATCGACAAAAGTCATCATGATGAAATATATGAAATGTGTTACTCTTGATGGGGAAAACTACTTCTCTTGGAAGGCTCAATTCTCGGCATTACTCCGAGGGTATAAGCTGCTGGAATATGTGGAAGGGAGGATTAATGTGACTGATGATCCTCTAGCGGAGCAGCAGGACCAGCTCATCCTTAGCTGGCTATTGTCGACGATCTCGCCGACGATTCTCCCCCAAGTGGCTGCGCTCACCACATCTGCTACGGTCTGGGAATGCTTGCGTCAATTGCATTCATCGGACTCCGAGACACGGATCCTTCACTTGCGGTCTCAACTGCAAAGTATCAAGAAGAATGACCTTTCGGTAAAAGAATACTTGCGAAAAATCTGTATACTCAAAGACAAACTCTCGGATTGTGGTGAAGGAATGAAGGAATCGCAACTAATTCTTCTTGCGCTAGGAGGACTCGGCGTCGATTTTCAAGCGTTCGTAACATCAATCACCACCAGATTTGACCATAGCATGTTGTTCGCCGGATTCCAGCAGCTCCTAATCGAACATGATTTACGTTTTCAGCAGTCGTCGGAATCAAGAACCCTGGAGGCGAACGTCGCGGCAAAATCCAGAGCCGCATCCGACTCCTCTGCCTCTACAAAATCGCGCGATTCCGATTTCTCCTCTTCCGCGCGAACGCATCCCTGCCAAATCTGCAATAAAAAGGGGCATGGTGCTCTTAATTGTTACAATAGAGTGAATTTTGCACGTTTTCCCCCAAAACATGGACGAACTTTAATTCCAGTAGGAATTTCTTCTGCAACTCAACCCTAACCTGAGGCAAACTTGGCCGTGAATCGTAGTGCCATGTCAATGTGGTACCCCGACTCAGGAGCAACGACACATATAACTGAGTCAGGTACGCTAATCCAGGATGCACAACCTTATCAAGGTATTTCTTCTGTTTTCGTGGCTAATGGGGATAGTATGCCTATTACTCAATTGGGGAAATTCAAAGCTAAAATTAACAATATCAATTTATGTTTGAATGATATGCTACTAGTACCAGATAGTTCGAGAAATTTATTATCTGTGCAACGATTATGTGCTGACAACAGAGTTTGTATTAAATTTGACAAACAGAGTGTCAAAGTTCGGGATCTCGACACTAAAAAGGTGCTGGCTGAAGGTCGGGAGAAAAATGGATTATATCAACTACCACTAAAAATCGGGAAAAATGAAGAAGCACTCTCGGCGGTTACAGGAGATCAATGGCACTCACGGCTAGGACACTTACACTTCAGAGCAGTTAAAGAGTTGGTTAATAAAAATCATATTGTCATGTCTACTCAAAAATTCTCTGATTGTGAATCATGTATCATAGCTAAAAGCCATTTAATAAATCATAAAGCAACAAATTCTACATACAATTATCCTCTTGAGATCATATATGCAGATATCTGGGGACCAGCACCTGTAGTTTCGTCTGAAGGCTACCGGTACTATATTAGAACGAAGGCTAGTAGTAAATCATTAAGAATGAAATTATTAGAATCTATAATAGCTCTGCTTTGACCAGAGTAAGAAATTGACAATGGACTCCCATCCGTCGTAAAATTTTTACCATTATACACTCTGGGGTATTGGATATTTTCAGGTGCGGCTGTAACGTGTGATGTCGCCCCTGAATCGGGGTACCACATTATTGTTGGACCTTCTGCATAAATTAGATTAGCCGAGGGTGTGTTTCTAAAATTCCCATTTGTATTGTGACTTGAAGGTGTATTATGAAAATTCCCATTTGTTCCAAATGAGGAGGGTGTATTGTTAAAATTTCCAGTTATTCCAGAAGACGAAATTGCCCTCCCATGCGCCGGCGGAAATCGTTCTAGGTTTAAACGATTATAGCAATCCGGCGTCGTGTGTCCCCTTTT
>LFYR01000569.1:16429-30676 GCA_001185155.1 Zostera marina | reverse complement strand
TCCCCCAATCCTCCCAAGGTGATTAGCACAATTTCTGATTCTTTAAGTCCCTCTCCTGTTGATGCGAGAGCATCTTTTAAAATAGAAATCTTTGACAGGTACTCTTCAATATTTAATCCTCCCTTTCGAATCGATTGGAGTTGAAGGCGAATATAAAGTTGTCTTGCTTGTGTTCCCGATGAGTAGAGTTTGCGTAATGCATCCCAAATCTCCGCCGATGTCTTCCGAGATGCCACTTGTGGAAGAATGGTCGTTGAGATCCCGGTCAAGATCCAGCTCAAAATCAATTGATCTTGCTAGATCGATGATGGCGACGAAAGTTCAACCTTCCCAAGAACGTAATCGAAGAGTTGAAACCCCCTAAGCATGGCCGAAAATTGTGCCTCCCATGAGTAGTAATTACTCTTATCCAGTTGGACGCATTTCATTGACTTCATCACTATCCTTGATGATGGAGCATTTGCGCCCGAATCTGCAGCGGAAAACGTCATCCTTGATTCTAAACCCGAAAAACTGATACCATATAAGATGGTGTAAATGATAACCAAATTGTATTGATTATATTAATGGTTTGATTACATATTTATAGTCTATACTTGTAACTATTATTCTAACAACCTATAGTTGTTGCTTTAACTAATACTGTTATCTAATCTAATAGTTCCCGCGAAAAATTTCAGATTTAGTGGCGGATTTCCGCCATGTATTATTTTTTGGTGGGAAATGAGATGAAATAATAGATGACAGATTATCAATGACGGATATGGTGATTTCCTGACGGTCATCGTCATGATGGTCTTTTGATGACGAAAATCCGTCACTGATCACTTGTAATGACAGATTTTCATCATCAAAACTCAGTCACACAATGTTTTATTTTTTGTAATGACCTGCTCTGGTCCAGATGAAAATGGTGAAATTGAAGCGTTTTCTTAATTGACAAGGACAGATAATAAATTTTTCAATTCATATCATAAAAAAGAAAATAGAATTTGTTTTTGTAAAATTTAGACACTTCAATTCACACAAAAAATTCACAATGAGCTGAATATATAATCAAGAGCCGCTCCCTCATAATTAGCATAATATAATTGAGATAATCAATGATCTCGTTTGGATCTCCATCTTCAATTTAGTGAGTTTTTTTATATTCCATGATGACAGTTCCTACGTCCAAAGATTTAAGGACCTTCCTCATCCCCAAGTTGAAAGGATTTGTACCAGCACCGTAGGCTACAACACATTTCTCTGTATGATGGTAGATCAATTCATACTTTTCTGCGATCAAATCATACTTTTCATCTTTAACCAATGTATCTGCACCTTTGATGATTTCTTCAACGGACTCGAAATGTCTGATGCATTTTTTGGTTGCTCGAATGTATTTCGTTGTCTTTAAAGTTTCTGAACCTATTACGAGGCAGAGGGAAGCTGCGTTGTCAGCATCACTGATGGATTTTTGCATAAGACATTTTATGTCTGAGCATTCTGGGTTATCATTCATGAAATGACGACAATATGCTTTATCATCATCCTCGGCAGACTCACAAATATTCGATAAAAGTGGTGAACTTGTAGGTGCTTCAGCTGAATGGGCGGTGGCAGAGAGAAAAAAAGCCAGGAGGAGGAGGAGGATGGCGGAGGAGGATTTCATTTTTTTTCCAAAATGTTATTGAATAAAATAAAGTGCGGTCTTTTATTGGATGGAAAAGAATTAGAAGTGATTGATGATGTAAAGGTGTGAGAATTGAGTTGGTATTTATACTAAACAATAACATGTAAGGGACAATTTAAAGCCATTGGTTTCATGTTTAAAATTGTAATGGAAAAAAACAGTTAAATTCAAAGACATGCAAAATTTAGTTTATTCTTAGTTGTGATATTTTTTGTTGTTGTGTTTTTTAAGCATTTTATAACAAGTATTGAGTGAATGTAGGAATGATTCATAATGTCTAACTTATTCTAGATCAAGGTGTTGTTAATGTAAACTAAGGTGTCAAACGAACCGAGCTTTTATTTATAGATTCGGACTCGGGCTCGCCTCGTAAAATAATTGTCCAGGCTAAGACCTGGGCTCGTCAAGCCTGGTTTGGCCGAGCTCGACTCGTTAAATAATTATCCGGGCTCGAAACTCACGAGCTCAGGTTCGACTCGTTAAAGAATTGTTCAGGTTCGTGCTAGCTTGTTAATGAATTGTTCAGACTCGGACTCGCACTCGAACTTGAAATTTAACTTACAATTATGCAAATTAAAAAAAAATCTGAATATTTTAAGAAAAATATCTATATTTACTTTTTTTTTAGATTTAGATTTTTATTTAAATTTTCTTATAATTTATTCAATAATATTTATCAATTAATATCATAACTCTTAATATATATATTTTATTTAATTATTAAGAAGCTCTTAATAAGCTTATCGAACCTAACCGAGCTTGAAAAGTCCAAGCTCGAGTTCGGATCGATAAGTTTATCAAGCTTGAGCTTTAGACTCGCGAGCCCGAGCTTAACAAGTTGAGATTTAGTTAACACCTTATGTAAAACAAAAGAAAACAGAAATGTAATAATAATACCATTTATGCCAGTGACCTTCTTCGTTTACAATTTTTATGTTCAAAACAAGTTTACTTCACAACAAACTTATAAAGATCGAATACACCGATTGATTATCTGATTAATGATTCCATTCATCAGCACTTGAACCCATCACATGCCCAAATCCACAAAATGAGTAAAATCCCAATAACAAACCCTGTCACGATAAGTTTTACTCGTATGCTCTGCAACCACATTTTTCGACGGAGTTGCCTACCTTGTCTCTGGAAACTGTCCGCCTACATTATATAGAACATTTGTGGTTTAGATGTTAAAAACAATCATCTGCCTGTAGATGTTAGATACTATCAAAGAGAAATGACATGGAATTTACCTGAAACTGTAAGTTTTCTGTTTTATCTACAAGAAGTTCAATCTTTTCTCCTCGGTCAAGAACCTGTATGTGTGATTACCAAGTTAAAACATATAAGATTCGATCAACATATCAATCAAGTGGTTTGGAAGAATAAAATACACCTTCTCAATGTTGTCCATCATTATTCCCTTGACCTCAGTAAGCTGAGCCTTGACTTTGGATACTTTGCTCATTTCTTCAGGATTATTTATGCAATACTGCATGTGCTCCCTCAACCTTGGTCTGCTCGATATCAAAGAACTCAAATAATGTACAAGAAAGAATGATATTCAAATAGTCGCAAGATAAAATCCAGTCGCGTACCCAAATTCCCTATCAAGATTATACGCAATGCTAAACCTGTCTTCAAAGAGATCATCATCTTCATCTTCATCTGCAAGTGGGTGAGATTCATCGGCATTGATGCTAGCTTCGTATCTCTGCATGAAATCATCCTTGACGCGCTCGAGAAAAACAAAAGGCACACTTCTCCCCATTGTTTCGGTAGCTACCACGAGGAAAACTACAAAACCAAGAAAGTCTATTGATGTAAAATGTACACACATATTACAGCAATAGTAAAGATACGAGAAGAGGGACATGTACCAAATCCTTTATGAAGGAGAAAGTTAAATGTGTGACCATCACAAGAGTAAGTGTACTTGGTACTATCTGGAGATAACTTTTGTAAACACTGAACGGCAATGGTGCTGAAATTTCCTGAGAATGATGTATGCTCAGCAAGAACAACAGTGCCTTTGGCAACAAAACAGTAAATAAAGCTTGGCCTGCTCATAATTCCTTAACAGAAGTCAAATGAGAATCAAGTTAGTTGAACATCTTTTTTCATACTAGAAATGGAAAGAAGAAGAAAAATAATTAATTCTAAAACTCCCCCAAATACACCCTAAGACCCCCAGAAATTGTCAACAGAGAAATTATAAAAGATGATATGATTCTACATCCTATAAGAAGCACAATCTTTCACAGATTGAAATACAAGCTATAGTTCATGGGAGTCCAACCTCTTGAGGCTTCAGATAGTTAGGGTCATAACTGAATAAGTGATAGATAATATTTTTACATTTACTTGCATTTTTCTATATTCTGTCCTCCTTTTTCAGTAATGAAAGTTTTAATTTTTCAAAAAAAAAAAAAAAAAAAAAAACCCAAACACCCAATTTCTGTGCAATACGATAAACCTAAAAAATTAAATTAAACAAAATCACCGATAGAGGTACCTCACCAAAATAGCACAAGTTTACGAACTAAAAAAAATATCAAAGAAAAGAAGAGATTTCACAGAAACATACCAAATCACCGTTGAAAAATTAACACCAGGACGAACCTAGAATATCTAAGATAGACACGACCGACTCTTCCCCCCGGAAAATGAATTAGTTCAGGTGAAAGAGGATTTATGGTTACCTTTTAACCTAGGATGGTTGGATCGTTGCCCTCGTCTGAGGAAATCCGATCACCACTATTGATTGGTTTGTTGCTTCGTATTGATTAAACCCCTTTTTTATCATGAACAATCTGACGACATATCAGTTTCAATGAGTTCTTTTCACTTTATTTTATGAAAATTATATTTTAACCCTTTTGACTTTATATTTTTTTAACTGTGTCTGTATTCCGTAAGCATTAAATACCCTTTTTTAGAATTTTTGCACATTGTTTGAAAGAAAATGCAAATATTCACAGTCAACAACTACAAAGTGCAAATATTAGAAACTAAACGAATTCAGCACATTGTTTTGAAATTCGTCGGACGAATTCGGATTATCCGAATCCGGATCAGATTGACATGCCTAAATGTCACGACTCAGTAAATTGTTAATAATTGACCTCAAAACTCAATTTAAAGCTTGTAAGTTGTGATGATATTATATGAAAATTCTCTGCATTTTTCTGTCTTTCTGAATATTATTTATTAGCATTTAGGCTTTAGCAACAATCAGAAAAAGTTTCCATGACTATATTTCTTCATCTTCGAAAGGGTCTCTTTCTGGATAATCCCCAATCTGAGAAGAAACAAACAAAAAAACAAACATCAGCAAAAACAAACAAGCTTCTACCTCAGTATTTTGTAGAACAAAATAGAAATAATAACTACTGATGTTTTGATCTGTATTAAATTTTAAATAGATGGTCATGTTCTTCTGCTATCAACAACAAAACCCAAAATAAACAACTATTCTCTACTTTGATTTTACTTATCTACTATGTCATATCTCATATGTATATTCAATCAATGGAGAATGATGGCCGTGATTTACCCTGACTTTATCTGGTCTAAGCAAAGCACCATGCTGTGAAGGGCATTCAAAATATATCTTGCCTTTAATCCTGAAAACAAAGGAGATTTTCAAGATTTTGGAAATGATTTTTATTTATTTATTAAAGACAGATCATATTCTGGATAGTGGATATGGATTGTTTCGAAAGAAACTTACGTGCCGTTGTGTTTACCCAAAGGCTCATCATACTGAACCCCCACCCAGAAACCGGGAGCAATACCCTCAGCTTTACCAACAAATTTTACAATTCCTCTTTTTGCCCCTGGTTCAACCTCACATCGGTCTCCGACCTGCATTGAAAAGAATCGGTGTCTTTTTTTTCCAAAACAAACCATAGAGAGGATATAACACCATGAATTAGAGATTTCACTTTAATGTTTGCACATTCAGCTTCCATATAAACATCAGAGATCTGAAAACAAAAATAAGAATGTATGAAAAACAAGGCTAAATTGATATGTGAACATAGGTACAATCTAAAGGATGGCCTATACAAATTGTTCTAATTATACTCATTTAGCTTACTTTATTATCAAATGTTTCTGGATTTTGGGACACAATTTTCTCCTTGAACTTTCTAAAGTTACCTGTTGCATATCACAATCAAATATATAAATTGTGTTAGTTTCTTCTAAACTACTTTATATCTTAGCCTTAAATTCATATAATAAATAAATGATAAAAAATATAAACAGAAGCATATGCTTATGAATCTAATCATATGCAAATCATGTAATGTTAAAATTTACACATCAAATTCATTGAAATATAGTTTAAATTTAATTTTTTTACCAAATCCTTTAAAAAGTTGGGAAAAAATTTCAACAATCAGTTTGAAATATAGCTTTAATACAGAAATTTTACAGAAAACCTCATAAACAACAAGAGTAAAAGTGTATTAATAGTTCAAATTTCAAAGTAGCGAAGTTAAACAGTACTAGTATAAATGGGTGATTAGTAGTATATAATCAATATCTAGTTTATCAATCTTTCTTTGTTATCACCTAATCTTCTACTTAACCAATCTATACAAATCAATAGCATTTTCTTTATATTGTTGCAGCAATTAGAACTTTAATAATTTCGTGATTAAGAACCAAGAAAAATATTTCATTTTTTCCACATGATTCAACAAACTCGAACCTCTAAGATTCTAGAAAAATCTTGATGCAGAAATCATTCTGTAATCTGTTTCAAATATATTGAAATATAGCCTAAATAAACAAACCGTGAAAATATGAAATGAGAAACAAATCTTGGACTGTAAGCATTAAAACAAAATAAATCAAATTTAAACCAAAATAAAGCAAATAAGAACTTGCAATCAAGTTTGTTGTAGTTTTCTTCTGAGATGGAATACTTCTCAACCAAAGATGTGTCTTCCAACCATCCACCAGACGACACCGAAGAAGGATCCAAATCCACTATATTCAATCGAAACCTAAAAGAACAAAAAGAAGAAGTAAACAGTCCTTAAATCAATCATCCAAAAATAGCAAAGATTCAAAATAAAATCAACAAGAGACGAAATGCAAAATTCAATAAACAAACCCATTATGCGGAGAGAAGAACCCTAGAGATCTGTAGTCGTCGACAAGGTCACAAACCTTCTCTCCATAATCATCATGAAGCTCTAAACGCATGGAATCCACCGCAGTTCCGCATTTCCTCCATAACTTCTCCTTAACAGACTCAATCGTTTCCTGCGAGTAAATCAAGATGATCAAGATTAAGGAACACATACAGTGACAGCGATAGCCGGAGGAAGTAAGCGTGGTCAGTGGCTACCGAGAGAGAAAACCGGAGATCAGAGGAGAAAGATTTGATATTTGAGTGTGTCACTTGGAGGACGACGGTGTCGTCGGACTGAACATTCTGGAGCATGGAAGACATCTCACAAAAATTGTAAAAGAAATTAAAATAAAATCAGATTATAAATTTATAATTATGGTGACCGAAATTATGGAAGCCGGGAAGGGGTAACTAAGTAACTTCATCTCTTTGTTTTTTTCTTTCATTTTGACATTCTGTAATTTTGTTTAAGATAAAAAAAACGGAAAAGGGTATTATCGACATTATAATTTACAAGACTTAGGGTGTGCCGTGTGAGTTTCGTCTTTTCATTCGCTAGAACAAGGTCGGAGAGAGAGGAACAGTAGATCTTCCGATAGAAATCCATGGCGGCACGGATAGCGGTAAGGTACGGTTCCCGGAGATTCTCATCCGGTGGTAAGATCCTCAGTGAGGAGGAGAAAGCAGCGGAGAATGTCTTCATCAAGGTTATATTCAGATTCCTTTTTATTGTTCTGATCAAGAGTCATCTCGATTCTCTTTTCCAATAGATGATGATTATTTTTACCGACGTAGTTTCATATTTAGTTTCTTCTTCTTCTGGATTTGTCATTTCTGCTGTCTTCCATATATTCCTTGTTCCCCTTTTCAATTCCATTTTAAAAATAAAATATTTTATATTATGCTTGTAATAAAACAAACCATGTTATCAACAGTAATTCTCAAGTTTACATCGATGATAGAATTTTGGATTGAATTGTTTTTTTTTGGACTTTCTCTGAACTATTATATAAGTCAAAATTTATTTTGTTTTTGGTATTCTTCTGCAACATAGATTATCCGTAGATTAGGATATTAGAAGATAGGTTTATTGCCGAATCAGTACTTCAGAATCAATTTGCACTGGTCAATTAATCTGCTATGTTTAATTGTTTTTGATGACATGATATATTTGAAAAATAAGAGATGGTTTTGGATCATAATTATTTATCATCATAAAATATAAATAACTACTATTACTGGAGTGATATCATGTTTACTAATCAGTCAAACTTTTATGTTAATTTTTTTAATGCATTTGAAAAATAACAGATAATTTTAGATCACATTGAGTTCCAAATGTAAATACCAGCTAGTCTGAAATTATATTTTACTGTGGACCTGGGTAATTCAATCTTGTATGTTAAATTGTTCTTGAAATATTTGAAAAATAAGACCAGATTGGTAGCAATCATTCATCATACTTTTCTTTTTGTTGGGTTTTTTTATGATAAAAATAGTTTCACACTGATAGAAACAGTAATTGATTGTCACTGTAAACTTGAACTAAGTTCTTGCTTTCTTTCCTTTGCAGAAAATGGAGAAAGATAAAATGGAGAAACTTTCACACAAGGTACAATGCTAAACCAAGAAACAAAATCTTTTTTTTAATGTATAGACAAGTGCCAATAGTAAAGAAGACAGAGAGATAACTACATTCCAGCCTGATAGATTATTGTTTATTATGTCAGGGTGAAGTATCAGGAGGAGAAAAACACCCAGAAGTGAAACCAACACCTCCTCCAACATCCAAGGTATCAACTGACAAGAATAGGAACTATGGTGTGCTTGCCGGCACCATTGCTATACTTTCTGGCATCGGTTGGTACTATGCGTCCAGACCCAAAAAAACTGAACAAGTTCAGGAGGATTGAAATTTTCTATTCCAGATTTTTCTATTCCATTGAAGAAGAAAAGAAGAAGAATAATACTTTCTTTCTTAAAACTTTTAAAATTATTCAATAATTTGTGATGTCTAGTTCTCCTCAAACTGAATTACAGCTCACAAGCTTTGTTTTCAGGTTAATTGTTAGCATTTTACATGTGAAGTCATGTACTCGAATTGTGAACTGTGAATATTTACATGTGAGTCATGATAAATGCTCCAATTTCAGTTCTAGCTCCTTAAACTTACTATTTACATTTTAGCTCCAATTTCAGTAAAATTTGCAAAAAAATAAAATTTTAATTTTTTAGACGTTCAATTAATTTATTTGACTATGAAGATAAAAAATAGACACTCCTCCCTCTCTCCTTAAGTTGAGATTAGAAAAAAGTTGACCTAAAATCTTAAATTAACATTAGAGAAGCCAGCAACGTGAACTCGATCGGTGCAGTTCTTGAATTCTCTGATCAGATTAGCTCTTTGCCTCTTCCTTTTCTGACCTCTTCTTCCTCTCTTTTCTATCCGACAGGTGGGAATGACGGGGGAAGACGAGTGTAGGGATCAGAAAATTCTTATTCTGTATGCCTCTCAGACAGGAAATGCGATGGATGCAGCAGAACGGGTGGGAAGGGAGGCGGAACGAAGGGGTTGTCGTTCTGCCGTTGTCCTCTCCATGGATTCCTATGATGTTGTGAGTATATGTAATATTTATTTACCTCTGTGTTTTAACAGAACATGGAGTTTGTTTGTGATTTAAGATTTTTTTTTTTTTTAAACTTTAAAGTTCTAATCTAATCTCAGAAGAATTCCTCGGTTGTCCTTCGGTTTTTCCACTTTTCTCATACTTCGTAGAGTTAGCTTAATTCATTCGGTGAATGCGATTGATTTTGTTATTTCTATTAAACCTTTGAATAATAAAAAGTCGTTACGTTTTCTATATTTTTTAGACAAAATGCGTTGACGATTTACATTTTAAGATTTGAGCGAGTCAGTGAGGTTTTGGGGTATAATCATAGTTCAATTTTTTTAATAATTACCAAGGGTTCTGGATATTACTCTCACAATCTCACTCTGTTTTTCTTATTAACAATCTTTTCTTTATATTTTTTCACTTTCACAATATCATTACTTCTCTATTTGATTCACAATTGAATACTTGTTATTCTCGTTATTTTGATTTTTTTCTTTCCTTGTTTAGAATCGTCTACCAAATGAAAATTGTATCATTTTTGTCGTCTCAACTACAGGCCAAGGTGATATACCTGATTCCATGAAGGTTAGTTGTCATCAATTATTTTGAGGGAGAGGAGAGGCATCACATTTTCAAAACAATCAAAACTTTATATATTTTGTGTAGGTATTTTGGAAGTTCCTGTTGCAAAAAAATCTTAGCTCTGTGTGGCTGTCTGGAGTTCACTATGCTGTGTTTGGACTGGGTGATTCAGGATATCAGAAATACAATGTAATGATCATGCTTGATTTACCATTTCTATTATTGAATCATAGCTTTTTTTTTAATTTTTTGTAAAAGCTAATATTTTGTTCAGTTTGCTGTAGTTATGCTGTGATTTAAAATTATTGGTAATTTGGTATAGGAATGCATTCTTTTAATTAAATGCTGTGTATTAAAGTTACTTCAATGTCTTCAGTCTTGTATAGCTTATTTCTTATCTGTATGATTGTAACTTACTATCTTACCATTTCGAATTTTCAATCAAGTCATAATAGATGTGGACATGTTTTTTATTTAGCGTAATTTTTATTATAACAATTTGAACAAGGAAAGGGGTGTCCTTATATTGTGGTGAATTTTCTGTTAATATAACTTTTCTCTGCAGTATACCGCAAAGAAATTGGACAGGAGACTTCTCAACATTGGAGGGAAGTCGTTAATTGAAAAAGGTCTTGGTGATGATCAACACCCATCTGGGTATGTCTACATTTTAGGCATCTTTTATTTTCATTTTTATTTTTTTATAGTTTTAATCTACTTTTAGCATGCTAAACAGACAATAGGATGGGAATATCAAATATGTAAGTGCCATCCACATTTAGAAGACTAATGGACTTTACAAATGCAATTACAAAGAAAAAAAGAAGGCAACATTGGAATTTTTATTGTGATGATGAAACTGAATGGATTAGAGTATGTGAACAGAAATGAGAATGGCAATACCAATCGTACTTGTATTGACCCCAGCCTATAGTTTATATAGGCTGAGAATAACAGAAAACGTTACCACTGCCTTAGGTAGTGGTAACGTTAATTACAAAGTTAATTACAGAAATAAATGCTAGAAATAACTAGGGCTAATAACTAACTACAGCTAATTAGTTAATTACAGAAACTAATTCTATTCACTTTAACAGTCCCCCTCAAACTTATGTGATTGTAAACACAAGTTTGGGCTGCAACTTCATGAAAAATGTGGGTCTTAGAGGCTTGGTCAGGATATCAGCCAGCTGCCTTTCACCCTCTACATGCAACACATGTAATGAACCCATCTCTGTTCTTTCTTTAATGAAGTTGAAGTCGATGGCAGTATGTTTCATTTTAGTGTGACATACTGGATTTTGAGCTATGAACGTAGCACTTAGATTGTCGCAGTACAACTTCATAGGCAATGGAACCTCCACTCCCAATTCTGTAAGTAATGCTCTCACGGCCTCAACATGTTCTACTGTGGTGCCTACAACTCTATATTCTGCCTCTGTGGTGGATCTAGACACCGTAGTTTGCTTAGTTGATGCCCAAGCAACTAAAGTTCCACCTATGAAAATCAAGAAACCAGTCTGACTTTTTCTATCACTTATATCTCCTGCCTAATCTGCATCTGAGTATGCTGTAATAGAAAAATCAGTGGTTTTTCTCAATATTATACCAGTGTCTTGTGTTCCAGATAGATATCTTAATAATTTCTTGACTGCCACCCAATGAGTCTTAGTTGGAGCTGCAAGAAACTGAGAGAGTTTATTCACTGCAAATTGTATATCTGGCCTGGTCAGAGTTAAATACTGTAGTGTGCCAATAATTCTCCTGTATTCACCGTGATTTGATACCGGTTCATCTTCTTTAAAAAGATCTTTTAAGTCTCCCATAGGAGTGCTTGAGGGTTTGAGATGCTCAAACTTGCAACTCCTCAACAGATTACACAAATACTGTTGCTGTGAGAGAAAAAGACCTTCTTCGACTGGTTTAACTGAAATGCCCAGAAAATAATTCAGATCTCCAAGTTCCCTCAAAGTGAACTCATCACTCATCTTCTTAATGATATTAGTCACTGTCTCCTTATCTGATCCAGTGATGACAATATCATCCACATATACAAATAAATATGCCTTGCTCTCTCCATGAATAAGGATAAACAAGGATGGATCTGTGGAACACTCCTTGAAATGAATGGACACCAAGAAATCCCTGAGTCTTCTATACCACATTCTTGGAGATTGTTTAAGACCATATAGTGACTTCTGCAACAAACACATGATCTGGAAGCTCTGGATCAATGAAACCAGCAGGTTGTGACACCACAATCCTTTCATCTAGCTTTCCATGTAAAAATGCGTTGGAAATGTCTAATTGCTTCAAATCCCAGCCATTAGAGATTGCCAATGTTAACACAATCCTTATGGAGTTAGCTTTCACAACCGGGCTAAAAGTGTGTGTGTAATCCGAACCAAGGTTTTTTAGGCGACCATGCGGTCATGCGATGGCTATGACCGCATGGCCGCCTAGGCGCTTCAGGCGACGCCTAGGCGGTCGCCTGAAAATAGGGTAAATTTTGCAAATTTACCCTGAACTTATATATATTTGCTAAAAAATATGGGTAAATTTAGAAACATTTAAAAAAATATATACATAAAATTTAAAACCTGAAATTACTAATACAAAGTAATAGACTATTAATCTAAAATTTAAAATGTAAATACATAGATTATAAGACTTCTATGAATTTAGGGTTAGAAAGGTGCAAGAAACAAGAAAGAAAAGAGGTTAGGGTTTTTTAAAACCCTCAACCTCTTATTTAAATGACTTAAGTCATTTAAATGTGCCTTAAATGGGTGGTTGGGCCTTATATTTAAATTTTAAAAAAAAAATTAAAAAAAAACAGACCTATTGGGTTAGGCGGATCCGGGTCGGATCCGACCCAGACCCGCCTAACCCGCTCCAGCGCATGAAGGCAAACGCCTACATGCGCTGGAGCGCATGGTCGCATATGCGACGCCTAGGCGACGCCTAGGCGTCGCATGAACAAGCTTGATCCGAACCCTCAATCTGCTTCATGCCATTTGCCACTAGCCTAGCCTTGAACCTTTCGACATTGCCATCATCCTTAGATTTTACTTTGAACACCCATTTGGTATTAATTATGTTATCATTGGGTGATCTAGGAATGAGCTTCCATGTCTGATTCTCTATTAGTGCATTAAACTCTTCTTGCATTGCTTGTTTCCATTGAGGAACCTCAAGAGCGAATTTTGTAGACCTTGGAACTGGGATCTTGCTAGCTTCCACAGAGATTGAATTTCGGATTATATTTCAGGAATTTAACAATCCCACTGGCTGCCCTGGTATGTCTCATACTTACTTCTGGAATCTCATCCTCATCTCCACTGTCAGAAGGAGTCGGAGAAGGGTCATACTCTGAACCGGACACAATAGGAGAGCCTTCCAAGGAGGGAGCAATGGTCTGATTGAGTGAAGGAACCCCCAGAATATTCAGACTTGACGAGCTCGGATCTGTGGAGGGACTAAGGACTATATCCTCGTCGGATGTCGAATGACTCTCCCTACTTATGATGGGAGGCTCCCCCTCGACGGTCATCGGAGAAGAGATTTCGTCGGAGATTTCCACATTTTTACCCGAGTTTTCCTCAACTGCCGGTCGAACTTTGTTTGAAGTTGGTTCAACCGAGACTGAAGCCGGTTCAACCGAGACTGAAGCCGGTTCAACCAAGGTTTAAAAACCGGCGGTTAACCGGCTAACCGGTGACCGGTTAGTTGGGACGGGTAAATGGGTTGATGGGTCGGGTCTAACCTGTACCCGACCCGGCTACCCGTCTCGTTTTTAAATGTTTCATTTAAAGGCTTTATTTAATAAAGCCCATTATGTTTCATTTAATAAAGCCTCATTTGAAGGCTTTATTTTAATAAGTTTAAATCTTACTCCTTATAAGTTTAAATCTTACTCTTTGAAACCCTAGCCGTTTCCTCCTTATAAGTCTTTTTCAGTTCTTCTCCTCCACATCTCCTCCACTCTCCACCATTAGAATTTTTTTCCTTCTTCTCCTTCACATTTCTTTGATCCTCCACCATCAGAATTTTTTCTTCTTTTCCTCCACATTTGTTTGATATTTTCTTCACTTTCTACGATCTGAAATATTATCCTACTCCATCGATCATGTCTTCCCAAGAATCCAGCGATTATGTACTTCGTTTAAGTGAAGAATCCAGTCATTCTAGTGAAAATGAAGCTGGAAATGATGTGCGTATCGATT
>LFYR01000569.1:0-13860 GCA_001185155.1 Zostera marina | reverse complement strand
AATTAATGAAATATTTGAATCCGTCCATAGAATAAACTGGAGAGGGACCCCAAATATCCGCATGTATTAATTCCAAAGGGCAGTTGTACACGGATTTTGTAGTTTTATGTGGAAGAGCATGTGACTTGCCAATGTGACATGACTCACAATCAACTACTTTATTACAACTGGAATTAATACTACCCCTTCGAATTAAAGCTAAAACAGATCTGAAATTCAGATGCCCCAGGCGGCAGTGCCAAACTTCACTTGAAACTTTAGACCTCTCCACCATAGAAG
This sequence comes from Zostera marina, assembly GCA_001185155.1. Lineage (NCBI taxonomy): Eukaryota > Viridiplantae > Streptophyta > Magnoliopsida > Alismatales > Zosteraceae > Zostera > Zostera marina. The sequence continues at coordinate 13,581 of LFYR01000569.1, read as the reverse complement.
CCTCCAAAGGCTGTTTTATTGAAAAAGAAATTGGATAAAAACCATCTTCCTCCTGATCCACAGCAAGTACCCTCCTAGTTTTTCGATCCCTGACCTTGGCTTTCTGTTCATCAAATTCCACAGACACATGATTATCCTTGCAAAAGTTTTTAACAGAAACTAGATTTCTATTTGCATCAGGTGCAACTAACACATCTTTCAACACAAAATTAGAATCCTGATGTGTGAAAATAGCATCACCACAGTGAGTGATCTCCATACCTTCTCCATTCGCTGTCCTCATACAATCAGATCCTGTGTATGGCCTAATAGAGTGAAGATTATTACCTGATTGAGTCACACTAGCAGTAGCAGCTGTGTCGTGATACCATCGGGCATTGCCTCCATAACCAGTGCTGATCATGTTGACCGAAGACTCTTTGCTAGTGTTCTCATAAGGACCATTTGGAGACAAGGTTCTGCGATGATCTGGAGGGTATTTGCTAAGGTTAATCCTGTTGTAGCAATTCTTCGCAGAATGTCCCTTCTTATAGCAAATTTGACACCATAGATCTCTTCCACCAGATCTGGAAGATCCAACAGCAGCTCTTCCCACAGTATTAACCTCAGGGTTGGGAACAGCTACAATATCTGGTTTATGATCGAGAAGAAGCTGCTGGAAATTAAGGAAAGTCATATTGTGATCAAACCTTGTTGTGATCGAAGTCTTGAATGCATGAAATTCAGATCCAAGACCACCCAGAGCAATGAGAATTATCTGAGAATCCTTCATCTTCTCACCGGCACATGTTAACTGATCTCTCATCAGTGTGATCTTTTTCAGATATTCGATCACAGATAAATTCTCCTTCCTGATTGATTGAAGACTGTGCCTCAGGAGCAGCAATCTGGTCTCAGATCCAGAAGCAAATAGGGATTGCAGTGCATCCCATACTTGTGCGGATGTATCGAGGGCAGCAACCTGAGACATTATCGTTGGAGATAATGAGGTGTAGATCCAGTTCTTGATCAACGAATCCTGCTGTTCCTCGAGGGAATCGGCTGTGATAGAAACCTTCCCCTGAATGTATTTGGTCAGTCCATGACCCTTCAGCATCGTCAGAAACTGAGAATTCCAGCTGAAGAAATTAGTGCCGTCGAATACCGGACACTTGGGACTCTTGATCTTCGTTACGGTGAACGAAGACTGCGACAGAAGGGCGCCATCCTCGGGAGCAGCGGAAGTAGAATCGGTGATATTGGCGGATGATACCATATTGTGATGATAAAACTGAATGGATTAGAGTATGTGAACAGAAATGAGAATGGCAATACCAATCGTACTTGTATTGAACCCCAGCCTATAGTTTATATAGGCTGAGAATAACAGAAAACGTTACCACTGCCTTAGGTAGTGGTAACGTTAATTACAAAGTTAATTACAGAAATAAATGCTAAAAATAACTAGGGCTAATAACTAACTACAGCTAATTAGTTAATTACAGAAACTAATTCTATTCACTTTAACAACCCCTTTTATAGGGTCCTAGAGGTGTTTCCATTCAATTGAGTGGGGCCCACCCCATTATGGTACCCTATTGAAGGGCTCCGTAATGGTGTGGGCCCTCCCAAGTAACGGTTGGGAGTCGCCGACCCAGAGGTGGAGTCGCCGACTCCTTTTAGGCCAGGTCCTCGGTCGACCAGACCCGAGTTCCTTGGCCGGAGTCGGCGACACACCACTGGAGTCGGCGACTTGGTAGTCCAATCGGCGACTTACGGGCTAACTCGGCGATCTGGACGATTAACGTGTTCTGCACCGTGGGAGCTCTCCGGTGGTCCGGCTAAAGTGACGGAACCCTATTCCTTGTTGAAGGGCGTTGCTGGGAGTGACTGACGTAATCATGCATGTCTCACCAGTACTCCCCCCTGAAGCGAGCATAGGAGACATGTGTGTACCGCCAGTATCCCCCCCAAGCAAGGTGATCCGCATCAAGGCCAAAGGGACAAGATGAGATCGAATCATTGCGGCCACAGCGACACAATGTCTCCGTTATCCATGCACTATCAGATGGATTGATTCACTGTCAAAATCTAGTTCCAGGCCAATGAAATTACGTGTTTATAGTCCAACTCTGATCAGGAGCGACTTTTTCTGTGTTATCATCAAGGCCAAAGCGACAAGATGAGAGGAGATTATTAAGGCCAAAGCGACAAAATAATTCCCATCCATTAAGGCCAAAGCGACAAAATGGACTGACTCACTATCATAGCCTAATTTTGGCTAAAGCGACAGAATGCGTGGATCTTGGTCAAAGCGACAAGATCTAGTTCACTATCAGAACTGATGATTATAGTCCACCCTGATCAAGAGCGACTTTACGTCCGCAACGACGGTTACCCCACCAAGGCCAAAGCGACAAGGTGGGTCGAGATCATTAAGGCCAAAGCGACAAAATGATCTCCAAGTCTATCAAGGCCAAAGCGACAAGATAGAAGAATTATTGAGGCCGAAGCGACAAAATAATTCTTGGTCCATTCAGGCCAAAGCGAAAAAATGGACCTGGATCTATTAAGGCCGAAGCAACAAAATAGATCCGATTCTTGCCAAAGTGACAGAATCATTCCTGCAAAACAAAAATGACCTGCAAAACAACTATATCAGTCTAAAGGATATATTTATTGATTTACTGACCTTACCATGCGGGGCTGCTCCTCCTTATGCTCAATAAATCCTTGATTGATCTGGCCGAAGCGACAGATCTATCATACTCATAATGTGATAGCTTCTGGCCGAAGCGACAGAAGTGTCGGGAAGAGCTTATGATACTCCCCCCAAGTTCGACGACTTCTGGCCGAAGCGACATAAGTATCGGGGTGTTCTTATGATACTCCCCCCTTGAGATCATTAAGGCCGAAGCGTCAAAATGACCTCTGGTCTATCAAGGCGAAAGCGACGAAATAGACCGACTCACTATCAGAGTCTGATTCTGACCAAGGCTACAGATTGACTATCAGAATCCGATTCTCGCCTCGGTTACAGAACCTGCTGATTCACTATTAGAATCTGATTCCGGTCAAGGCTACAGATTCACTATCAGAATCCGATCCTAGCCCGGACGGTGGAATCTTACCTGCAAAAAAGGAAAACACTCTGCAAAACAACTAGATTAGTCCATAAACGCATATTTTATTTATTATTGAACTTACTGTGCGAACTTACTTGTGACACTCCCCTTTTGAATTTTGACGACTTCTAGCTAAAGCGATAGAAGTGTCGGGAAAGCTTATGATGCTCCCCCTCGAAAACTTGCACTTGGGGCAGTTTTACTGTTATTTTACCCGGAGTCGGCGATTGGAGGCCACGAATCGGTGACACCTATGGTCTGGGTAACTGCAGGGGGAATTTTGTTTTTTACCCCTGTGAGTCGGCGACTCCCTCTATGGATCGGCGACTCCTAGTGTAACCGTCGGATCTTTTTAGGAGATCCTTGAGATATTTGGTGAATATACGGGGAATATATGCAAAATCTCCAAATAAGGAAATGTATCTCACAGTTCTGCGAGATTATGTTTGGAGTCGGCGACTCCTTTGTGGAGTCGGCGACAGTGGCGTGATACCGGGGATTTGGAGATCAATTCCCGATCTTAAATTTTGTAATTTTCGGATTTTCTAGGGAGTTTTTGCAATTTTCTCAAGGGCTATAAATATTGGAGAGTTCTCCCCAAAACCTCACAACACTTTTCCCCTTCTCAATCACCTAAAACCCTAGATTTTTCTGTCGCCGATTCCCGAGTTACACTTTTTTGAATCGACGACTCCCACACTATGTCTTCCCCCGATTCCCACTTTTTAAACGAATATGAAACGTCAGCCTTCGTTGCTGAGATGACCGCTGAGGGTCTTGACGAGGTGCTGAACACCGTCGAGTCGCCGATTCCCTCTCCTGACAGAGGGGTTGAGTTGACGACTCCGGTAGTTCCACCTTCTGACATGGACTTGAGTGCCTCTGTGCACGATCTTATTGGCGCTTCGCCGGCATTGGCGATTTCTCTTGAGGAGACGGCGACACTGAGTAGGGCCCTTGTAGTCGTGCCAGAGGGATCTCTTGAGCTGGGAGAGATTCCCGAGACCTCTGTGTCGGCGATTCCCATCGTGGAGTCGGCGACACAGACTGGGCTCGTAAAGGGAAGATCTTTTAAGCGAAGAGGGCATGGCTCGAGTGCCACTGGGTCGGCGACTGCTGGCCGTGACTCGGCGATCCTTCTCATTTGCTCGGCGATTCAAGGGTCTAAGTCGCTGACTCTTATGGAGATTGATGACTCTTCAGCGCGCCACACCGCTCCGTTGGTTGTGAACACGGAAGGTCATATTGTGTCGGGACTGAACCCGAACCAGGAGTCATCTGTGAGTGATGGCTCTATCAGACGTAAAAGACGACGCACCCACGATAAGGGCAAAGTCTACGTGCCCGAACAGGATGAGGGGGTCCCCCCGCCTTTTAATGTAAACTTTGATGAGGCTTTGCGCGTTGACCGTGGTGCTCCCAACCCACGCAGTAGAGCGAGCCGGCGCTCTATTGAAAGAACTCCGCCACCTCCAGTGGGCTTGGATTGCAATCGAGATCCGGACCTCGATTTTGATACGTACGTTGGAGCTTTGAACCCATCTGGGTTTGCTCACTGTGAAGTCGCCGTGAATGGCGAACCAAGGTTGCTCCCAATAGGCCGCTCCGGGGATGGCGAATTTGAGCAAGTCATGACTTATGCAACCTTGGATGGTTCTGATGGACTGAACCCCCCCTCTAACATTAACGCGGACGACGCTCGAGGCTTGCTATTGGGGGTTCAAATCTCTGGGCATTTGCAATTCTGGATATCACGTTACCAGCCTGCGAATCTTTCACCACCGGGATTCCTGGCTATCCCACGGATATACTTCAAGCATTTCTCGAAACTACCAATTCCTGAGATAATCAGTGAAGTACTGCTCACTTTTGAAGTGTCCCTGTCGCAGCTCCCGGCGGGATTCTTCGTGATCCTACGAGGTTTTTTGAATATTTGTTGGGGCCTGAGGATTACTGCGACCGCAAGCTTGAGTGGTGTATAAATTTTCTAGGGTTTTATTCGTGTGTTCTCTATATGTTCTCTATTTATTCTCTTTTGTTCCATGGCCCAAAGCGACAAAGTGATTTGAACCTTCATCGAGGCCATAGCGACAAGATGAGGTTGAATTGTTAAGGCCATAGCGACAAAATAATTTCTGATCTATTAGGGCCGGAGCGACAAAATAGATTTCTTATTTAGGGTAGAGTCGTAAACAGGAGGGAACTTAGAGAGATATACCTTTTTATTATTAAAAAAGAGAAAAACATATATTTGAAAATAAAATCTAACTATTTTATTTTGCTATACACTGAAAGGACCTAAGGAATGGGAGGATCAATACTAAGCGTAGTATTGTTGCATGTTGTTCGTGTGCCAGGTGTTTGGAACTATTGTTCCATCTTGTCGCCGTAGGCGATAAGTTCCTGGCCTTATCTCCTCTTCGAAGATGTAGGGACCCTCGAAGTTGGATGACAACTTTTTCCTTGGTCTATTCCTTTCAGTGATGCTAGCCTTCCGCGTGACGAGGGTTCCCGGAAGAAATACTTTTTTGCGTACTTGGCGATTGTGGTATCGTGATATGCTGGCCAAAGCGACAAGATGAGATCGAATCATCCACCCACAGTGACGTAATGATTCAGAATCCATAGGCCAAAGCGTCAAGAATGGATCGAGTTCCAGGCCACGGTAACTCATGTTTATAGTCCTTCCCTGATCAGGGGCGACTGCACTGTGTTATCGAGGCCGAAGCGACAAGATAAATTCCGGCCAAAGCGACGGAATCGATTAAGACTATTTAGCGACAGAATCGGGTTCTTTCCAGAGCGATAGAACCAAGTTCTAGCCGAAGCGATAGAACTAATGTTTATAGTCCACTCTGATCAAGAGCGACTTAAAGTCCGCAACAACGGCCCCCTTCAAGGCTTTTTAGCGACAAGATGGGTTGAGATCGTTAAGGCCAAAGTGACAGAACGATCTCTAGTGTATCAAGGCAGAATGCGACAAGATACTTGGACTCACTATTAGAGTCTTATTCTGGCCAAAGCGACAGAATAATACCTGCAAAAAAGAAAAACATTCTGGCCAAATCAACAGAATAATATCTGCAAAAAAGCAAACATCCTGCAAAACAACTAGATCAGTCTGAAGACGCATATGACTATTGACCGATTTTACCTCTAGCGATATTCCTTTCTTTACTTTGATCAATCCTCGGTGAATCTGGCCGAAGCGACAGACTGACCGTGCTCATGTATGACGACTTCTGGCCATAGCGACAGAAGTGTCGGGAGAGCTTGTGATACTTCCCCCTGAGTTTTGACAATTTCCGGCCGGAGCGACAGAAAAGTCGAGAGAGTTTGTGATACTCCCCCCTGAGTTTTGACAATTTCCGGCGTGAGCGACTGAAAAGTCGAGAGAGTTTGTGATACTCCCCCCTGATGTTTGACGATCTCTAGCCAAAGTGATAGAAATGTCGGGAGAGCTTGTGATACTCCCCCCTGAAATTTGACGATCTCTAGCCAAAGCGATAGAAATGTCGGGAGAGTTTGTGATACTCCCCCCTGAAGTTTGACGATCTCTAGCCAAAGCGATAGAATGTCTGGTGAGCTTGTGATACTCCCCCCTGAAGTTGCGGAAGGGGGCTTGTGATTTTCCCCCTAAGATACTATATAATGTCCTAAGTCGGCGTCTTAAGGTGTTAACTCGCCGACTTAGCATTGGAGTTGTTTTTCGAGAAACCTGGAGGTTAGCTGACCTGGATCGGCGATTTTCCTATAAACTCGGCCAGTCTTAGTATGAGCTGGCGGATCTCTTCGAGAATCCTTAGGATCTTAGGAAATATTTGCAAATTTTCCGAGTATGGAAATTTCCTCCTCGTATCCCGTGATTTTTGCCCAAACTCGGCGAGTTTGCGAAAAACTCGCCGAGTCTTGTGGATTTGGAGATCAATTAGCGATTTTTCTTCGCTTAATTTCTAGATTCTCCGGAGAGTTTTTGCAATTTGCTTAAATAGTGAGTCGATTATTTTAATCCGCACATCACTTTCCCTGATTTTGCTTAAACCCTAATCCCTTTCCAAGTTGCCGAGTTTCTTCCTAACTCGCCGACTCTCATTACAATTACCAGAACTTTTTCCAAAATCGCCGAGTCTTACCTTAAATCGCCGACACATGGCAGACGAACCGTCTCTACCTAGACTGACAATGTCGGAGACCGAAGCTCTGGTCGTCGATATTCTGAATGAAGATATCGATGAAGGCCTGACGGGGGTGCTCGACACCGTCGAGTCTCCGATTCCCTCGCCTCCGCGCGGTGGGTCGGAGATTCCGGCTGTCGATGCGCCGCAGGACGTCAGGTACTTGGCTACTGCCCGCGAGTTACTCGGGCTGACTCCTGAAAGCTCGCCGAGTTCCCAAAAGAAATCGGCGAGTTTGACGGATAACTCGATGGCTCTGGTCGTGGCAGAGCCTTCTATTGAACTGGGCGAGATTCCCCCGAGTCTTGCAATTAAATCGGCGAGTCCCCTTGGAAAGTCGCCGACTAAAGGCAAGGGGGGTGTCCCCACATTCAAGAGACCTCGCCGAGTGATTACACTGGGATCGACGAGTTCCGCACAAATATCGGCGAGTCTGGGCCCTAAGTCGCCGATGTTGCCCCTAAACTCGGGGGCTGAAGTTGAAGAAGTTCACCCTATTCAAGTGGTGGATGTTGATAGGCCGATTGACGAATCTGAGAGGCCGAAGAAAAGAAAAAGGAAACACCCTAAGCATGCTAGGGATTCCTCTGAGAAGCCTAGCGAGGCTGATGCCCCCATTCCTCACACTTACGGGATGGGTGGTAGAGGAAAAGTGTACTTCCCCTCTGCGGAGGACGTACGGGTACCTGAGCCCTTTGACTATACTCAGGAGATTCCAGTTGACCGCGGCCAGAGCCGAAGCCGCGATGACAGATCGAACACTCCTCCTTCTCCTATGGAAATGGACAAGGACGGAGATCATGTAAACCTCCCATTCTACGAGGGAGTTGAGAACCACACCGGCTATGCGCACTGCGAGACCTTGCCGGGTGGTGAGATAAGACTGTTACCTCTCTGTGATACTGACGAGGAGTCTTTTGAAGAGGTTTTTGTCAATGCACCTCTCGTGCCTCAGAACGAGACCGCGCATCCCTTTTCCATAACCTCTGCGCTTGAAGCCCGTGAAATTCTACGCGGGATTCGCATATCTGGGCACCTGCGATTCTGGGGATCGCAATATCAGCCCGCGTATCTGCCTCCAGCCGGGTTCCAAGCCATTCCCCGCCTATATTTCAGACACTTCTCAATGCTGCCAATTCCTGCACTGATGAGCGAAGTGTTGCTGCATGGTGGGGTATCGCTGTCGCAGATGCAGGCAGCTTTTTTTGTTTATCTGAGAGGGTTCTCCAACATCTGTTGGAGTTTGAATATCCCCGCGACCGCCGCCTTATTCTTTTGGTTTTTCAAGTTTGTGAAGGCGCTCGCTTCCGAATCTGGTCGGTTGGGGTTAGCGAAGCGGTTCAGCGGAAGAGAGCTGATCATAGAACTTCCCACTAACTATGGGCCACAGTGGAAGAGTGAGTTCTTCTTTGTTGAATCTACATTTGTACGTGGGAGCTGCGAGAGGTGGGCCAACGCTCGCCGCGTACACCTGGATGTTCCTTGCGCCCTGAGCAAGGCTGAACTGAAGCGGGTGAAGAAGATCTCTTTTGCACTCGCTTCTTTCGAATGCGGGCAAGGAGTTCCTTTCACTTTGTGCCAGCGAGAGGATTTCACTTTTTCTGATGTGGCACATTACCTGCGGTCAGAGGACCCTTCTGGCAACCCAATAAAGAAGAAGAAGGGTGCACATCTCAACCGCGAGGCGGTCCTTCCACACTTGGCCGTGAGACTTCGCGGCGCTAAGCTGATAAGAGAAAGGAAGGCCCAAGAGACTAGCCCCCGCAGAACCTTCGAGACTGGGTCGAGCTCGAGGTCTGTTCCTGAGTTCGCCCCCTTCCGCACCACATTTGATTATCCTGGCTTGTTTGCCGATGAAGTGGTGCGGACGAAGGCTGCCCAGCTGCTTCTGACTAAGCCTGGGGACTGGATACGCGAAGAGCTTGGAAAAGCTATATCTGCTGTAAGTGATTCGCAATCGCTTTTTACATATGTTTTTTTATTTTATTTTACTAATTGATTGTTTTGTTTTGTAGGTCGCGTATCTATTGAATACAACCATTGGTATGCAATCTGCGAACGACACACTCCGTTCTCAACAGGAGTACAACAAGCTTGATGACAGGTATCAAGCTGTCTGCAAAGAAGTATGGTCGTTGAGAAAGACCCTCCAACGGAATAAGAAGTTGGAGGAACAAGCTGCTGAGCACGAGAAAGCGATGGCGGCGAAGAACAAAGAGTGCGCTGCGCACCGACTTGAAATTACTGATCTTCGCCGAAGCTGTGACTCTCTGAAAGAAAATGAGTCGCTTCTCGTTGCTGCCCGAAAACGGATTGATATGCTGAAGACGCAGCTGGACGTGGAAGTGGGAAATGCGATGATTTCTGAAACACAAATTCAGAAATTGCAAGTTGAAGTTTCTGAATCCACTTCCGCCCTGAAGGATTTGCAAGATCGCTTCTCTCGATCTACGGAGGAGTCGAAGAAGATGAAGGAAGCTCTGGACGCTTCTTCTGAGAAGGTGAAGGACTTGGAGTTCGAAGTTGATGGCCAATCCGATCAACTCCAAGACGTGAACTTTTTCGGACCTCACGTATTTACAAGTCTGCCCGCCAACTACATTTCAGATATTATGGCGTGGCTAGAAGAACATCCTGAAGTGCAACTGGAGCACAAGGAAGCCTTAGATAAGATCAAAAGCGATGTTCGCAATGCGAGGAAAGAAGAAGATCGATTAGAAACTATGTAATAGCTTTCCTTTTAACATTTTGTAGTGGATTATGTAATTTATTTTTTTGTTAATGAAATTACTTTTTGCTAATGTGTTTTTAGAGTTAAACTAGATTCATAAATCGTAACTTAGTTGCTCTGGACGTAAGTTAGATTCTTAGGACATAGGTTTAGTCGTATGAATCGTAGATGGATCTAAACACAAATCGTAACTTAGTCGCTTTTGGGCGTAAGTTAGATTCTTTCAACTTTACTTAGCCACTTAGGACGTAGGTTTAGTTGAACTTAAACTAGATTCACAAATCGTAAGTTAGATTTTTAGTCACTTAGGACATGAGTTTGGAAAAACTTGACTTAACTAGGTTCCCCAAATCGTAACTTAGTCGCTTTTGGACGTAAGTTAGATTCTTAGTCACTTAGGACGTAAGTTTGGAAAGACTCGACTTAACTAGATTCCCAAATCGTAACTTAGTCGCTTTTGGACGTAAGTTAGATTCTTAGTCACTTAGGACGTAAGTTTGGTCGTATGAATCATAGTTAAACTCGATAAGCGAGAGTGGTTTGATATCCACTAGATCTTGATTCGCTCGCGCGAATAAGAGTCGTTGTCGCAACGCGTGTCTGAATTGGACCTATTTATTCTAAACCTGGATTTGAACCCTTGACGATTTAGTCCGACTCCTATCCTAGTGATGGAGTGAGTTATTGATCCATATCAAGGCTTTTTAGCGACAAGATTGGATAGGATCATTAGAGCCGTAGCGACGGAATGATCTTTGTTCTACTGAGGCAAAAGCGACACAATAGATTTAAGGTATCCATATGGGTTAGAATGCGTAAATATATTTTATAATTAGCTAACATACATACTAGGAAAACTAAAGAAAATAAACTTGATGCTTGTGAGTACTATGCGTAGTACTGCTGCATGTTGTCCGCATGCCAGGTGTTAGGAACCATTGTTCCATCCTGTCGTCGTAGGCGATAAGTTCTTGGCCTTATCTCCTCCTCAACGATGTAGGGACCTTCGAAGTTGGAAGATAGTTTATTTCTTGGCCTATTCCTTTCTGTTATGCTAGCTTTCCGCGTGACGAGAGTTCCTGGCAAGAAAACTTTTTTGCGTACTTGGCGTTTGTGGTATCTTGATACGCTTGCCTTGTACGATTCATTTCGCAGGTCCGCCTCGTCACGGGTTTCATCCCTTAGCTCTAGCTCTGTGGCTAGATTTTGGTCATTTGTTTGTTGGTCGTACTTCGAGACTCGATACGTTGGTATACTCATCTCGATTGGTACGACTGCTTCCACTCCATAGGTCATGGCAAAAGGGGTGTTGCCCGTGGGGTTCTTACTCGTTGTGCGATATGCCCATAGGATTTCGCACAACTTGTCCGCCCAGGTCCCTTTGGCTGATTCGATTTTCTTTTTCAATCCCTGTACGATGGCCTTGTTGGTGACCTCCACTTGCCCGTTTGCCTGAGGTTGGTAAACGGAGGCGAAGTGGAGCTTTATGTTTAGGTCCTCGCACATTCTTGAAAATTTTCCCCCCGTGAACTGTGTGCCATTGTCCGTGACAATGTCTTGGGGAACGCCGAATCGACAGACTATGGAGCGGTAGATAAACTTGACTGCCGCATCCTGAGTGATTTTCGCAACAGCCTGAGCCTCGACCCACTTTGTAAAGTAGTCTACTGCTACAAAGATGAATCGAGCCTGGGATGTTGAGGGGGGGAATTGGCCTACGATGTCCAACCTCCACCTTGCGAACGGGATTGAGCTCAGAATCGGAGTCATTCCCGTGGATGGTTTCTGCTGCATAGGGTTGTGCAGCTGACATGCTCGGCACTTGCGGACGTAAGTGCGAGCTTCCAACTTTAAAGTAGGCCAGTAGTACCCGAGCCTTATGATTTTGAAGGCCAGTGCTCTTCCTCCTTCATGGAGTCTGCACGAGCCTTCGTGTACTTCCTGAAGCACCCTATTAGTATCGGGTTGGGCCAAACAGCGTAGCAAAGGACTATCGAATGACTTTTTGTAAAGTACCCCTCCGACGTCGCAGTATTTTGCTGCTTTGTGTTTTAACTTTTTGGCCTCCCTTTATTGCTAGGAGGCACTCCATTCTGAATGAATGCCAGTATTGGTTGCCTCCAGTCCTCTTGAGGGTCGGAAGTGACAGCCAATACTTGGCATGTGGGCTGGAGTATAGAGTCCACTAAAATCTCGCGCTGCCCTCCCTCCCAAGCTGACGCTAAACGTGCTAAAGTGTCAGCGGGTAAATTTTGAATTCGAGGGATTTGCTCGATTTTGAACTCGGCGAATTGTTTGGTGAGATCTACCATTGCTTCCACATACTTTGTTATTTGTGGTTCCTTACAAGCAAATTCACCAGTGGTTTGCCGAGCCACGAGCTGGGAGTCAGTGCGGAGCGTGACATTCTCAGCGCCGAGAGTTCTTAACAGCTTCAGGCCATGTATGGCCGATTCATATTCCGCGACGTTATTAGAAGCCGGGAAGTGAAGTCGCACCGAGTGTTCGTAGTTTTTTCCATCCGGGCTATGGATTTTTACTCCGATACCCGAGCCTGTGCTGCAACTCGAGCCGTCTACTTCCACAATCCAAGGTTGTGTCAAACTGGGCTGTGTGAGTTCGACAATGAAATCCGCTACAGCTTGCCCCTTGATGGCAGTGGCTGGTCGGAAGTCCAAGTCGAACTCACTGAGTTCGATTGTCCATTTGGTTAACCTCCCCGAAATGTCGGGTTTGTGAAGTAGACGACGTAGAGGACACGATGTTAGTACAACAATCGTGTGCGCTAAGAAGTAGGCTCGAAAACGACGACAAGCATGGATTACTTCGAATACGATCTTCTCGATGGGAGAATATCGCAGTTCGGCACCTTGTAGTCGCCTCGAGTAGTAGTAGATAGGGACCTGATCCTTGTCCCTCTGCGCGATGAGGATTGCACTCACGGCCTCTTCTGAGGCCGCTATGTATAAGTACAGGTCCTCTCCCTTTTTGGGTGATGTCAGTATTGGGAGTGAGGACATGTGCGCCTTTAACTTCGCAAATGCCTCCTCGCATTCTGGTGTCCAAGTGATACTACCTTTAGCCGCAGTTTTCAGTAATTGGAAGAACGGTTTGCACTTGTCAGCCGTTTGTGATATAAAACGACTGAGCGCATTGATACGACCATTCAACCTTTGTACTTCTCGGATTGTGCGGGGGGCTTCCATATCAAGGATAACTTGGATTTTGTCGGGATTAGGTTTGATCCCGTGCTGACCTACATAGAAACCAAGGAACTTTCCTTCCTTGATTCCAAATGCGCACTTGTCTGGGTTGAGCTTCATTCCATATTGCTTTAATGTCTTGGCGGTACACGGGTGTTCAGCCATACTCTCTTCAGGGGGGAGTATTGGTGAGACATGCCTGATTACGTCAGTCACTCCCAGCAACGCCCTTCAAACAAGGAATAGGGTTCCGTCGCTATATGCCGGACCCCCGGAAAGGCTTCCACGGTGCGGAGCACGTGTCTACGTCAAGAGCTCAAGTTAACACTTGGGAGTCGCCGATTGGGACTACCAAGTCGCCGACTCCA
>LFYR01000562.1:407250-429810 GCA_001185155.1 Zostera marina | reverse complement strand
CAAACAGAACAAGAGAATATTAAAGGCTAATCCTATATTGTTTTTTACATATGACCAATCTACATCTATTAATTACTTTCATAGCTAATCCTTAGTATTATATACTGAAATTAAAGCTATGTTAAGAAGTTTTCAATTGTTATTCCCCCATTTGTGTTTCCAAATTTATAACTTCTTTAATTTATAACTTCTTTAATTTTTTTTTTAATTTAAAATAAACTTATTTTATAAGTTTTAAAATATCTAATTTATTTAATTGAATTTATAATTTAAAAATTAAAAATAATTAAATTAGACTAACCCTAACCTACTAAAGTTAATATTAGAAATTGATATTTTTTATAATTTTTAAAAAATCACTAGTTGTTAATTTAAAACAACTTTTATAATTTAAAATAACTTTTATATTACTTGAATTTGTAACTTTAAAAATTAAAATACCTTCTTTAAATTTATTTTTTAACTTTAAAATTTAAAATATTTAAAATAACTTCAATTTATAATTTTTATAATTTAAATTATTATAATTATCTAATTATAATCTAACTTTAAATTTTTTATAATTTATAATATCTAAAAAACTATAATCTAACCCTAACTTCTACTTCTAACTTTTACTTTTAACCCTAATTTCTAACCCTAACACTATCTAAATATGTATATATACTTATTTTTACTAATTTTTGTTAATTTCTATTATTCCTAATCCTAATCCTAACCCTAACCCTAAATATTTAGATTTACATTAACCATAACCCTAATTATTTACATTTACATTAACCCTAACCTTATTATCATTATTAGCCAGGGCTAAATGCCGTGGCTAATATCAGTGGCTAATTTACTGACAAATAAATTAGCCACGGCCCCTACATCCGTGGCCAAATCCGTGGCTAAATTTCAGTGGAAATTGGAGGGAAATTTGCCGGGAAAATTAGCCACGGGATTAGCCACGGATTCAAAAATCCGTGGCTAAATATAAAGATTAGCCACGGGCTTAGCCACGGCTAAAAAAGCCGTGGCTAATTGTTAGAAATTAGCCACGGCTTCTGCTGGCCGTGGCTAATCCCGTGGGCGTTATTAGTGTTATTAGCGATGATAAATTTTAAATCGTCGCTAAATGTTATATCTAACGACGATCATCAACATATCATCGTTAATTAAACAAAAAAAAAGATAATCAGCGACGATATGAATATATCATCGCTAATATCGCGGGTTTTCTTCAAAATCCTTCTTGTAATTTAGCGACGATCCAAAATCGTCGCTAAAATCGTCGCTGTAGACCTCTTTTCTTGTAGTGCCCTTGAAATGTGACGACTTCTGGCCAAAGCGCCAGAAGTGCCGGGATAGCTTGTGATACTCCCCCTCAAATTCATGTCGTTGTGACACATATTTTTGTAATGATTAACTTTGCGAAATATTATATAGTATTTTTATATGGACTGTTGACGAGCTAACTTTTGTTTTTTCTTTGTTAATCTTTCAAATAAATCACCCTTTAAATTGTAACTAAAGCCCGAAACTAGATTCATAAGTCGTAATTTAGCCACTCTGAACATAAATTAGACTATGCTAACCCTATCTTAGCCACTCTGGGCGTAACCTTGGTCATACGAATCGTAGTTCAATCGTCGGTTAAATTTACGGATAATTTATATCTCCAAATTAACGCAATGTTGTAAAGAATAGCGCGAATAAAAAATCCAAAAAATAAGATGTAAATATTCGGAATTCGAGGGTTAGATTTATAATTTTTTATTACAACCCTAGATTTGAACCCTGATGTCGGAAAGAGTTTGTGATACTCCCCCCGGAATGTGACGACTTCTGGCCGAAGCGACAGAAGTGCCGGAGAGAGTTTGTGATACTCCCTCCTGAAAACATGCTCGTGAGGCAGTTTTGCTGATGTTTACCCTGAGTTGGCGATTGGGTGTCCCAATCGGCCACTCCTGAGTTTTGGGTAACTGTGAGGGGCATTTTAAAATTTTACTAGAGGGAATCGCCGACTACTATTGTGAACTGTCGGATCTCTTAGAAAATCCTCGAGATATATGGCCAAGTTGAGACATGTCAAATCCAAACTCGATAACTATCGAGACAATGTGGTTCCAAGGAAAGATAAGACCATCGAGTCTCAGAAGAAAGAACTCGAGGAATATGTTGCGAAGATTCTGGGACTCCGCCAAGAACTGAAAGATACTTCTACCGCCTCGAATAAGCAGATTGAAGAGTTAAGAACTCAACTCGAGGCTGAAATTAGGAGCGCGGTCTCATCTGAGGCCGCTAACAATGAATTGAGGAATAGTCTCTCTGAACTTGATAAGAAGTGTGCAGACTTGACTAGCAAACTCTCTCGCTCTGAAGAGGAGTTGGGAAATATGAAGAAAGAAAATTCCGTGCTTTCGAAGGAGAATTCCGTACTTTTGGAGAAGGCCAAGGACTTGGGGTTGAATAAAAAATATCAATCCGATCAACTCCAAGAGCTTAACTTCTTTGGTCCCTCTATGTTCCCTGCTCTACCCGAAGACTTTGTTTCTGACATCATGACATGGGTAGAAGAGCATCCTGAAGAGCAAGAGAAGAAGAAAGATGCTCTTGACAAGCTGAAGAACAACGTTGAAGAAGACTAGATTTATATTCTTAAGCTTGTAATTTTTGATAATATATTTTGTAATTTTTGGAACTTATTTAATTAATCATTTTTCTTTCTTTAGTTAATTATTTGTGTAATTTATTTTTGAATTGTAACTACTAAGGCCCGAAACTAGATTCACAAGTCGTAATTTAACCGTTCTGAACGTAAATTAGACTCTGCTAACCCTATCTTAGCCACTCTGGGCATAAGCTTGGTCGTAGGAATCGTAGCTCAGCCTACGGTTAAACTCGCGAAAAGTTAAACTTCCCTATTAACCAAAGACTCGCAAAGCTAATTGACATAATAAGTTGGAATACAAAAAATTTCGGGAAATTAATTACAAGTGGCGTAAGTACTAAGAACCTTTTAGAACCTAAGACTCTAGACTTACGCCCTAAATCGTAGTTCAAATCTGGCCGTAGCGACGGAGTAACTTCTAACCCTCATCGAGGCCGTAACGACAAGATGAGGTTGGATCATTAATGCCATAGCGACAAAACGATTCTTAATCTATTTAGGCCATAGCGATAGAACAGATTTCTAAAGTATTTAAAACCTTAACCATAAGTGGTGTAAGTATTTAGAACCCTTTTGGATTTGGTTCGTATGTACTCCTCAGTAACCTAAGACTCTAGACTTATACCCTAATGCGTAGTTCAACTCCGGCCGTAGCGACAGAGTAACTTTTAACCCTCATCAAGGTTGTAGTGACAAGATGAGGTTGGATCGTTAAGGCCATAGAGGCAAAACGATTCCCAATCTATTAAGGCCGTAGCGACAGAATAGATTTGTAGAGTACGGTATTCAGTAGAGTCGTAAGTAGGTGACTGGAAGAATTGTCAATTTTCATCGTAATTTAAACTTATACGTCGTAAATTATATTTTGAAAGAAAACTTAGATTCGTAAATATTTGGAATCCTAGGGTTAGAATCGTAAATATTCGTGAGACTCATAATTTAAATTCTTAAGTCGCACCTTGGACTCGTAAATAGTAAACTAGACTTGTAATCGTAATTTAGACTCTTTGTCGTAAATTAGATTCTGTAACCATCACTTAGACTCGTGGATCGTAGGCTAGGTCTGGAAAATTGATTTGGACTCGTGCCTCGAATAAAAGATAGAGTAGATCGAAGCAGCGGATGTTATCCGTCTGAAGCAATGGATGATTGATCCGTCTGAAGCGATGGATGATTATTCTAAATATGATATGTCATACATATTGCATAGTACCTCCATGGATTAAAGGAGAGAGTAATTTAGAATAACATCGCTATTATATGGTTGAGAATATATAAGAGACAACCAAAAGAATGGACGTGTTCCTTTAGTTGCCACTGATAAATGAATAGCTTATCTGGTTTCTCTGGCCAATTCTATCTTTCTTTCAACAGATGATAGTTCCTCACTGCTAGCTTGACGTACTTGATTGTGAGTGTGAACTGTGGCTCTGGCTGCCATCACTATCATAGGATTGAGAGTGTAAGCTATGGCTTTGGTGGCCATAACTGTTACCAGACTGAGAGTGTGAGTTATGAATTTGGTGGCCATAACTGCTACTAGATTGAGGACGTGAGCTATGACTTTGGTGGCCATAACTGCTACCGGATTGAGGGCATGAGCTATGACTTCTGTGGCCATAACTGCTACTAGATTGAGGACGTGAGCTATGACTTTGGTGGCCATAACTGCTACCGGATTGAGGGCATGAGCTATGACTTCTGTGGCCATAACTCCTCTCTGTATTGAGGAAGACTAGTCGAGGTTTCGGACCGGAAACATTTATAGCCCGTTATGGCGTAGGCTGGCGGCGAGTAACGGTCGTAAATCGGCGATTCAGGTATGGAAATCGCCTAATTAGGGACAAACTCGTCGAGTTTCAAGGGATGAGATGTCCAGTCTACCATACTGTCGATCTGGGCCCTAACTCGGCGACTTACCCCTAAAGTCGGCGACTTGGTAGTCCAATCGCCATTTACGGGTTAACTCGACGATTTAACGATGAACGTGTTTCGCACCGTGGGAGCCTTCCGGGAGTCCGACATAAAGCGACGGAACCCTAGTCCTTGTTGAAGGGCGTTATTGGGAATGATTGTCGTAATCAGGCATGTCTCACCAGAGGTATTTATAGTGTTCGCCCTAGAAGGCCTTGGTCTGGCCCACTCGTGCGGTTGGGACTGAGAGTGGCTAGTTCAGTCCATGGACCGTCGGGCGGTCCATGGTACCAACAGTACTCCCCCTGGGCCGGGGAGGGGGAGTGGGGGCCGGGCGTCGTAGGGCATCATCCGGTCCGCTGAGTTATCTTTATGACGCTTCGATGTTCGAGCTACTTTCCCCTTCACTTTTTTTCTATAAATAGGTTCTTTGTGACTTTTTACTCCCACCAATCCTTCCTTCGCAATGAATGCTAAAGACATTTTGGAAGAATACGATCACGAAGTGAAGTTGCAGCACGCCGCGTGGGTGGAGTTCCTGCTCAAGCCTGTCGGCGCCTTCCATACCATGGCCATGTCGGAGAGCCAGCGACTCAACTCTGTACCGATAGATGTTCACCGCCACCTCTCCTGGCTCCGCCGGTCCGACCTTGTTTCGAGCGACGTGCCTTCTCCCTCTGTCAAGGCTCCCGGTGTCCCTGCTTTTACGTCGAGCTTTTGTTTCTCCCTGCATACCGTTGCTTCGGATGAGGCTCCTTGTCTCCGCCGTCTGTTGCTTGGTCATCGCAGCTCCTGTGGGTCCTCATCCCTTTCGGTTACTAACTTGCACCACTTTCTATCGAGGTCCTTGAAGTCGGGTCGCTAAGTCCATCTTTTGGTGGTACCCGCCCGCTCTCGGACCTCTTCGACCGAAGGGGTCGTCGTCGGGCGTCGCTTCGTCCGTTACTGGACCATCTACGAGCTCCTTGCCCGAACTGCCCTCTTTTTTTATTATTTTTTCTTTAACTTTGTTTCCTTCCATACGCCTCTCTGTCCCCGGTCCTTCCGAGGCGTTAGTGTCTTTCTCTTGTCTTCATGACGGTTTTGTCCTAGTTTCTACTCGTCATGTTGAGCCTCGGCATCTTCGGCCCTGACACTTTTATCCCTCTTGTAACTTGTATCCTGGACTTGTAACTTTTATTGTAATTTCCGTTATAACTTTCGCCCGTTAATGTGATTTGTAACTTGTGTTTAGATATATTTGTGATTGGAAACACTTCCTTTTTCGTGTGCGTGTTCGTGTAGTTATTAGTCCTTCGACACCCGTTGTCGACGTTGCTCGGGCCCTCTTCGAATTCCGCTCGCCTTTTAATTTTTTGACGATTCCTCCGAACATATATCACCCGTCGTTTCGGCGATCCTCCTCCTGCATCGGTACTCCTCGCCTGTCCTTTATTCCACTCCATCCTGAGTTCTTCCACTCGCTAGTCGGTTTCACTGGATATGACGGTTGGTCCCCTCAACCTGCGCTTGTGCACGTATCGGGCGTCTCCGGGTCCCTTCGTCCAACACTTTAGCACGGTCGAGCTCATAGCGTCTCCTAAAGCCTGCCTGCCAGTGTGACCCCGCACCCCCGACGTTCGTCCTGTTTTCTAGTGCTTTGGCCCATGGGCCTTCTGACGCTGTTCTGGGCCATCGTCTTGGCCGGTGCCCTGCTAAGCATCACAGGTATTTGCGACGCTTCGTCTTCTGTGTCCGACCCCCTTAATAAATACTCTTCCTCCGCTTCTCTTTCTCACTTTCTACACTCTCACTCTTGCTCCCCCTTCTTTCGTTCTACGCTAATTTTCGCTTTCTCTTCTAGAATACCCATGGCCGCTCCTCAGCCCTCAGCCCTCCGCCATTTCCTTGTCTCCTAGCGCCGTTGATGCCTTGTTGGGGTTGTTCGACCATTCCGACGTGAAAGATCCTCCATCCACTGCAATAGCCGAGGCAATCGGCGAATTCCTTGGGCCGCATGGGTCAGGCTGGCCTCGAGTTCCAGGAGGTGGGTGACCAACTCGCTTCTCGCCCGTTGTAGGGCATGGTGGCTCTGTACCTTTCCTATGTCGACTTTGGCTTGAAGTTGCCGCACTCCTCCTTTCTAAGTGATGTGGTGCGCTTCTGCAAGGAGTCTTTCTCGCAGATTCCTACGACTACCCTCGACCGGCTCTTGACGTTTGCCCTACTCTGCCTTAAGTGTGGGATCGAGGCCTCGCTGCCCGTGTTTCACATCTGGTTTCAAATCATGTGCATGCCCTCGGTCCCCCGACGCATGCTGATCTCCCAGCGCACGTGGTTTGCTTTGCTCGAGCACATGTCTGACCGGTCTCACAACTAGCGTGACCACTACTTATTCTTCATGAAGTTAGGGGCTCTTGGCCCTATTTATGTTGACTTGCCCGTGCCGACCCGCTGGGCTCTTCTCACTCAGTTAAAAAATCGCACGACTGTCGTCCCCGTTCTTGACTTGGTGGATCAGGAAATAAACGAGCCTGAGGTGCTGATTCAAGTCTTTCGCCGGGGGAGTGTCAACGTTAGGAAGCTGCCTTCGGTTTGGTCCTACGATAAACACATGGAGGGGCCCATTCAAACGGATTACACGTTGGGCGGTTCGCCGACGAGACTCAGTTCTTGATCCCTTCGCCTCCTTCGCCGCTATCCGAACCTGAGTCGTCCACTGAGCTTGTCGACATTCGAAAGTAGCGTAGGAAGAAAAGGAAGATCCAGGTCGACAAGAAAAAATTGGAGGATGATAAGGAAGATTCTCCTTTGGCGTTCTCTCCCTCTGCTGACGATGAATCGGAGGTCGCGCGGTGCGCCTTGCTATCCCAAGGTTTGGACCCTGAGCACTTCAAGTAGTTTGTCGACTCCTGCGACAAGTTGTCCGAGTTTTCCAGGCCTTTCTTTGCCGATGTTGATCTCTCTTTGTCTGTTCCGTTGCTAGGATCCTTATGAATAGGATGTCTTCAGTTGAATCTTGGCTGCAGCAAGAGGATGAGTACGTGAGGCAGTTCGACCGTCCACCAACGGACCTGGATCGTGACTTTTGTCACCAGCTGATCCAATTTTCTGCTCTTTCGAATGTCCGTCTGCAACAGGGCCTTAACCAATCTGACAAGTTGAAGAAGTTGCACGACCAGGTTGGCCGTTTGATGACTGATCTCGTGGCCGTTGTCCAGGAGAGGGATCAACGGGTAGAGGACGCTTCTAAGATTGCCGAGGAGCACTGGCTCCGTGTTGTCGAGGTTCAGGCTACCTGCGAAGCTTTTGTTGTGGAATCTGAGAAAGATGTTGTTGCTGCCACTGAGAAGAACCTTGTGGCTTCGTTCCTGCCAAGCTTCGAGGAATGCCTCAAGGAGTTGAAGGATGACCACGATATTGAGTGTAAGACCGTGAAGCATGGTGGCTTCTGGAAGGTCTACGTGCACAGACAGGCCATGTGCAATCTTGTTCATCCCCCTCTTGTAGACCTTGCGGTGCCCCAAAGCCTGAAGGACTGGGATACCAGGAAAGCGACGGCCGTTCCTACTTACCAGCCTCCCGTGGACGCGAGCGAAGGTGAAGAGGAGAACCTTAAGGCTGATTTCCCTGAGTACACGGACCCGCCCTCCTTGTAATAATTTGTATTTTCTTTTGTGTTTGTGTTTGTCTTTATCCTTTCAAACAGTTCCCCTTTGACACTTAGTTTTTTTTTGTTTTTTTGCAATATATCACTTTCGCGTTCTAATTAATTGCTTGCATTTTTTTTGGGGCAGCCTGGGCCAGCCGACTACTCCTGCACGGTCTCTCGACCTTGGATACACTCGACCAATTTTGATGACAGACCCCATTTTCGCTTTACTGTCGTTCCCGTTGTGAGTTTCAGGCGGCCTAAACATGTCAGGGGATGCACGTTTGTCTTTCGGCGGAGTACCCCTCAGACGCTTGGATGGAGGGCCCTTCTCACTCCCTTATGTTGGTTGATAGGAAACAAGAAAAACAAGGGCAATATTCTTCAGGGCAAACGAAGAAAAAATCCGATTGCTTTGTATTGGGCCTCGTGTTTATCAACAACTATAAAAGAAAAACGCAAGGCGACCGCTCAGTCCTTTGCGTTTGTATTTCTCTAGGTTGTCAGCGTGTCAAGTCCTTTCTATCTCCTGTCTGTCTTCCTAATCGAGGCGGAAGATGCCCAGGAGGATTTCGTCCAAGATGACGTACGGGCCATCTCATCTTGCCGAGAGCTTTCCCTTAGTTTGGACCACTCCCGTTATCTTGCGTTCCTTAGTACTAGATCGCCCTGTGCCAGATTCTTATTGGCTACCCTTTCGTTGTGGTACCTTTCCACTCTTACATGAGGTCCCTGAGGGTGGCTTCCTTCCTTCGCTTCTCCCTATACTCGTTTGCCAAGAGCATTGCTTTGTCGTTCGCTCCAGGATGGAACTGTTCGATCCTGGCCGTTGGCCATACGAGTTTGGCTGGGGCCACTGCCTCGATTTCAAATGCGAGGAGGGCGAACGACATCTGGCCTGTGGGTGTTCGAATGGTTGTGAGGTACGCCCACATGGTCTTGGGGATCTTGTCCGCCCAGTTGCCCGGGTGCACGTCGGTGAATACTCACACACACAACTCGTTCTAGTATACTTTTTTTCAATTGTCAACCCCCTCCCTTGTTGGACTAGGGGAGGTATTTATAGTATTCGCCCTAGAGGGCATACGTTCCTTTTGGGCTCCCCTTGGTCCGGCCCACTCGTGCGGTTGGGCCTGAGGGTGACTGGTTCGGTCCATGGACCAAGCTGATCGGCTTATTCCAACTAGCCAAATATTACTTATTTGATAACTTAAGTTAGCTGCTACTCCCTAGGTACGAATCGTGATGGAATGTGTTTCTTGAAAAAAAATGGGCTGAGGCTTATTTAGGCCTACAATGAGTATCACTTTAAAACCGGTCCGGTCCGGATCGGAAGGCTGGGCTTGTGGGCCTATATTAAATTGTTAAATATGATATTGTGGGGGCTTTTAATTCAGACCGTGGATTCTGTGGGGTCTTAGCCGATTACTTTCTATAATTAAACGCCGAGATCTCAATTATTTAAAACAAAATCTATAAAATTTATTGAAATAAATGCCAAGAATCCAAGATCTTTCTTCATCCCTATAAATATAAATAAATTACCTGGATGTGTATATACTTACATTTTACAATCAAAATTGCAAAAGAAATAAGAATCAAAAGGTGGTTACAATGAAAATTATAGCATACATATTCCCGATAATGGCGGTTCTTTTATCCATCTCAAACCTTCCCATGGCCCTTGGTTGGGATTCTGCGGGATCTACTTGGTACGGCGCTCCCAATGGTGATGGAAGTGACGGAGGAGCTTGTCAGTTCGGTTCAGTGAGTGGACCGCCTTACTCTTCTATGATAGCAGCGGGGAATAACGCAATGTACAACAATGGGCAAGGTTGTGGAAATTGCTACATGGTTCGCTGCACTTCTAGTCCGTCATGTTCTGGGAATGAAGTGAAAGTGGTGATCACCGATCTGTGCCCTGATGCACAGTGTAATGCTGAGGCGGTCCATTTCGATTTCAGCGGTACAGCCGTAGGTGCAATGGCCATACCAGGAAGAGAGGATGAGCTCCGTAATGTTGGGATTATCCCTGTTGAATATGAAAGGTATAACACTTAATTATATATAATTACTTTGATGATCCACTTATTTTTCAATATATGATGACATTTTTTTAAATTTGCAATTGCAGGTGTTGAAAATTTAGATAAATGTATTAAAAATTATACCCTGGTTTTCGCAATAAAAAATCTTGGTTTTATCTTTTCGAATGTCAATCTACATGAGCAAATATCATATAGGAAACATTTCAAGTAAGATATAAAAAATAAGATATCTAGGTTGTTTATTTATTTTAAATAATGTAAACCGGCCATATCGTGAGGAGTATCGTATCTCAATTTATTCCAAATGAACACCCAAGATTAATATCTGACATGATATCTCATTTTTTATTTCTTTTCTGAAGCTCACCCATATCATATATAATTAGAAGAAAAAATTATAAATACAGCAAAAAAACAATTTTAATCTTTGATAATTGGTAAAAGTCCTATATGTCTATCAACAAGAAATTCGGACCGGAAATCTCAAAAGGAACAGAGATACATGGCTATTAACTCTTGGATGGACTCCTATTTGTCGACAATCGTCTATATATTCCTAGATCAGACTTATGGATACACCTCATATATGAGCTTCACAGTAACAATTTTGGGGGACATGCATGTCAGTATGGATAAGACGGTTATTTTGTTGGAACAAATGTCTCAATTTTGCGAGATTGAGAAGGGAAGCTAGCACGGAAGTTTGTTAAGCACTGCTCCACTTGTCAGAGAACGAAAAACGAAGCTCCATCTCAAGGATTATACACCCCACTGCACATTGCTGCTCGACCATAGAAAGACATATCACTGGACTAGGCCTCACGACAAGACTCGGTTTATTTGACCATTTATCGTATGATGGAAGCATCGATTGTTGAAAGTCTGGATTCGTCGATAATGGTAGAAGGATTTTCAAGGAAGGTGGAAGATCCATTCGACTACGGTGAAGGTCAAGTCGATCCCAATCGTGCGGCATATTCAGGTCTTATATACGACATAGAACACTGACTATTAGGGTTTCCTAAACTGTCAGGAGAAAGCTCTTTCACTGTGTTCTCCAGCGACGAAGCAAGGATACCATAGGACTATTATATAATTTATAATTATATAATAGTTGTTCAATTATAATTTATAGTTGTTCAATTTCACAGTATTCCTCCCAACTCGGTTCAATTATAATTTATAACTTTAACTATTATATAAATAGTTGTTAATTATAATACAATCTATATGATATATAATTTTTATAGTGAAATTATATAGAGGTGTCCGCCCGTGGTTTGCCCTGCTCCAAGATCCGCCTCGGAATATGACTGGGGCTCGGGGCAAAACATATAAAATGGGACAGAATTTCTACCCCGTCCTCGGTTACCACAGGGTCGTGGGACTGGGGTGTCCCGTTCTCACCCATATCCTAGCGTGGTTGGTGCTCATATTGATTTCAAGTTAGTTTCTACTCTAGTCTCTTGTTTCGCAGTCAAAACTCCCCAAATGGGGCTTAAATAATTCTTCCGGACAATGCAGCACGACACCTGTAATAACATGTGTCCTTGTTCACATGACACCTGGGTAGTTTCTTGTCAACGTTTTATTGGGCTGGAGTTTATAAATTAGGGTACTGGCGGTATCAACACTAGTCAAACTTTTCAGATTTTTTTTATTTATAAATTTGAATATATTAAAAATGAAACAAAAATATGATAAAATTAACTATAATAATTTGTAAAAAAATTGGATAATTATAAATTTGGATCCCTAAAAGAAGATTATTGAAGATTGGAAGATAATTTTTTTTTTAATGAGATGTCGGTAATTTGGTACATTTGCCGTTGGTGAACTTGTCGAAGGTGATTCAAACTTTTCTCTATAGGTATTAAGATACAGAGGAGGAGGATGAATAGAGGAGTTTGCAGCATTGTTGATAAAGTTGGTTATGTCGATTTCAATCGCCAACATTACTCTTTCCATGATATGCATTCTTTTCAAAAGCGCCGCCTTCTCAATATGAAATATAATAAAAAAGATTAACAAAATTGAACTAAGATTATACGAAATAATAAATAATAATTAGTATTACAATATTCTCGTCGAGTCTTCGATAGTCGTCTGTCTGGATAGATTTTCCTTTGTCTTGTATGCTCAAATCATATATATTTAACATTAGGAAAATTCCAGTGTTCTGCTTTGATTTTACACGTTGAGCAGAAAACTAGATGATCAAGATTATCTGAGACACCACACGTTTGGCAAACAATATTCTGCATTTCGAATGAAGAAGGAGAGGAAGGTGATGGAGAATAGTATGAAGAAGTAAGCTGAAGTATATTAAAAATGTGAGTACTACAAACTTAAATAAAAGATTCCATTGAAAAAAACAAAGAATATATTTCAAAAGTCATAATAATTTGAGATTGTAATATTAATAATATAGATTCGATCTGTCTTAAATATTTATATTTTAGATTTCTAATTGCATGGGATGGTCTTGTCTTTTACATTTTCCTTTTTAATTTTCTCAATTTAAATCTTCTTTAAAAATTAAATTAAATTAAATCCGATATTAATTATATTTTGTTATTATGACGATATTAATTATAATTTAATATTAAGTCGATATTACTAATTATAATTTATTATTATATATGATATTAATTATGAAAAATCCTGATCAAATAACTGGAAATACAAAATCTTCTAACATTTTCTCAATTTTTCGAATTGATGCCTTTGATGTACTCCGGAGGTCTCCTTTTATAGGGGCCCGAGAGGTGCCATCTACGGGGGAGACCGCACCCACGTCATAATTACAGTCATTATGACGTCGAGGTTAGACGTGAGTAATGCTCCTAAATCGATGATTTGGGGGACGACTTGGGTTGACATTGGCAAGTTTAAGGGAGAAATCGCTAGTCTGCCAGACTATGGCGATTTTCTCCTTAAATCGACGATTTAGAGGGTTGACTTAGGTCTCGACGAAGATTTCGATTCCACTTCCGTGGGAGCCTTCCGGAGGTCCAATGCCAAGCAAACGGGCTCCTAGTTCCTATTGACGGGAAGGGCTGGTGTACAGTCCTTTGTCGGAAAACCCAACAACTCCTTTAATAAGAAACAACAGTCTGATCTCATTCGCAATGTGGGTTTTGGATACAGTAGACCCATTCCGTCCATCAACTGGATAAACCAAGTTCATATTCATCGCGGTTGATTATTTCACCATGTGGGTAGAGGCACTGGAGCTACTAAAATAACTCAGGGTGTTCTAGCTATTAGATATTACCAAAATGATTTGATTTGATCGAGTTTCTCAACGGGGGTTGTTATCTTAACGGCATTTCAACGATGAGCTTGGAGCATAGATGAGAGAATGGTGCCCTTGGCAAAGCTTTTGTAAGAAGATCGGCTTGCTGGTCCTTAGAACAAATGAATTTTACCTCCAGTGTTTTCGCAGCCACTTTTTCTCTCACAAAGTGATAATTCATTCCGACGTGTTTGGCTTTGATGTGATGAGTGGGATTGCTTGTCAAGGCGATAGCACTCATATTGTCGCACCAAACCTGCATTGGTAATGAAACCGCAATATCTAATTCATTCATTAACATTTTTATCCATTCCAGTTCAGAAGTTGTGTCGGCGACACTCCGATATTCCGCCTCTGTCGTTGATCGTGACACTGTTGGTTGCTTCCGGGAGCTCCATGAGATTAAGTTAGAGCCCCAATAGCAGACATAAGCTCCCTGACTTTTTCTATCTGAGACATCTCCCCCCCAATCAGCATCGGAATAGGCCGCTAAGATCTTCGATTTTGATTTTTGAAGCAAGATGCCTGAAAATAATGTGGAAGAGATATATCTGAGAATCCTCTTCAATGCTTTCCAATGATTAACCGATGGTGATTGCATGAACTGGGATAATTTGTTGACGGAAAATGCAATATCCGGCCTTGTAGTAGTTAGGTACTGCAAGGCCCCAATAATTTGACGATATTGAGTTGGTTCATCATATAGGTTAGCTTCTGCATATAGATCATTTCCGGGTTCCATTGGAGTGGGGGTCGGCTTCAGATTTGTAAGCTTAGCTTTCTCTAAAATATTTCGAGCATACTGGTATTGGGAGAGGTGCAATGAACCATTCGGTGTTTTGTTGACATGAATCCCCAGAAAGTGACTCAACCTCCCGAGGTTTTTGACTGCAAATTCAGATGACAACAATGTTGTAATGTATGTAATGAAGGTAGAGGACGAACCCGTAAGTATGATGTCATCTACGTACACTAAGAAGTACATGATTTCATTATCTCTCTTATAGAAGAACAATGATGGGTCCATAAGACTTTCCTTGAATCCGATCAAAATTACAAAATCTCTGAGCCGATGGAACCATGCCCTTGGTGATTGTTTTAAACCATAGATCGAGCGGATGAGACGGCATACGTGGTTTGGT
The DNA here is from genome assembly GCA_001185155.1 of Zostera marina. NCBI lineage: Eukaryota > Viridiplantae > Streptophyta > Magnoliopsida > Alismatales > Zosteraceae > Zostera > Zostera marina. The sequence continues at coordinate 415,121 of LFYR01000562.1, read as the reverse complement.
TTTTCTGGATCTACAAACCCGGGGGGCTGCCGCATGAATACTGTCTCTTCCAAGAAACCATGAAGAAAAGCGTTAGAGATATCAAGTTGATTTGTCTCCCAATTGTTTTCAACCGCAAGAGCAAGAATCAATCGGACTGTGACCGGTTTTATGACCGGAGCGAAGGTGAGATTGTAATCAAGGCCATCCCTCTGTCGTAAACCGTTTGCGACAAGCCTAGCTTTCCTTCTCTCTAACGAACCATCTGGATGAAGTTTATTGCGGAAGACCCATTTGCAGCTAAGGACATTTTGCTCCGGAGACCTCTGAACTAGCTCCCAAGTACCGTTCTCTTTTAAGGCTTGGAATTCCGATGTCATTGCCGATTTCCAGTCTGGGTCAGCAAGGGCATTTGCGGCTCCTGACGGAACGGAGATGGTAGCATCTAGGTGAAGCACGTATTTTGGGTTTGGTTTATGAACCCCTTTCTGTGCTCGTGTCACCATAGTATGTGTCCGGATAGGTACGTCGGCTGTCGAGTCTGGAATCTGCTCTTCATCCGTGATTTGATCAACCGAATCAATTAAAGAAGGAGTTGATTCCTCTGAACAATCAGAAGTCAGATCTCTATTCCCGTTGATGTTGACTGGATGCACAATTTGCAAATTGCTATAGGAATCTTGTGGGCTAATATCTGAAGAGTCCTTCAAAAAATAATTGTGTAGAGAAAAGTCCATTTCGTGAAAAACTACATCCCTGGATACAATTACTTTCTTTGTCTCAGGATTGTAGCATAAATATCCCCTATATTCTCGCGGATAGCCGATAAAAATGTGTGGATCTGTTCGAGTGGAGAATTTGTGATTCCTCATTGGTCGGAGATTCGGATAAACCGTACATCCGAATACCTTAAGATCAATTAAATTCGGTTTTTCCCTAAATAGAACTTCATATGGACTTTGATTATTTAGGGATTTCGTTGGCATTCGATTGTACAAAAATGCCGCCGTCGAGAATGCATATCCCCAAAATGAGTGCGGAAGCTTGGAGTGAGACATCAAGGCTAGGCCGATGTCGACGATGTGCCGATGTCTCCTTTCGACCATTCCCATCTGATGATGTGCATAGGGACACGACCTTCTGTGCTCAATACCGTGCTCCGCGAGATAAGGATCAAATGCCACAAATTCCCCGCCGTTGTCGGATTGTATAGCTTTGATAGATTCTCCGAATGTCTTTTCTACCAATAGCCTGAATTTAATAAAAACAGAAAGAGCATCCGATTTTTTGACAATGGGAAATAGCCAATTAAACTTCGAATAGGAATCCACAAAATTGATATAGAACCTATGTCCATTCATGGAGGAAACCGGGGCTGGCCCCCATATATCAGTGTAGATCAATTGAAGTATATTCGTAGCTGAATTTTTATCTCTAGAAGGAGCAGTTAATCTATGCATTTTACCTTTTAAACAATCACTACAAGGATCCATGTTTTTATTACAAACAGGAAGTGCATAATCTTTAATCAAATTTATTACAGTATGCTCATTAATGTGTCCAAATCGACGATGCCATAGAGAGATCGAAACCTTCTCACCCAGAAACACCGCCGCTGCTCTTCTAGAATCCTTCAACTCTACTTGATACAACCCATCCACAGCTTTCCCTTTCACAAGCATAGCATCAGACCGAGGATCCTTTATACACACAGAATTAGCATCAAAAATCACAGATAAGTTGTTATCTCTACACAACTTATTGATGGAAATAAGATTCTTCCGAACTGTTGGGGTATGCATTATATTATTCAATTTGATACCGCAAGAAAATTTCGAATCACCAATATTAGAAATTGGCATAACAGAACCATTAGCAGTTATAATACCTTGGTTGTTATCACAACCTTTCTTGATTTGTAGATTGTCCATATCGGCAGTCACATGATCAGTAGCTCCCGAATCTGGGAACCAGAGGGCTTGAGCACTTGATTGAGTAGCGGCCCTCTTAGAGTAAGCAGCCTGTCTTGCTTTGCTTGCAGGAGGAGTTGGATATAATTGCTCGTTGTGTCTATTGTGACAAGCAAGAGCAATGTGCCCCTTTTTGTGGCAGATTTGACAGGTTACCCTTTCTTCTTTCTTCACATAGTTAGCAGACGCATATGCTGGTATGGAGTTTGCCAAAACTTGATTATTTCTTATTTCTTGACTTAACAGGAGACTTCTGAATGCCGGAATAGTCATGACGGTCAGCTGTGAAGTAACCACCGTCACTAACGCCTCATAATCGGATTCAAGTCCTCCCAGCACGTTAAGAATGAACTCAGAGTCGAGAACCCTTTCTCCCGTGGATCGGAGCGCATCTGCGATTTTGGTGACATGGGCCAAATAATCAGAGATGGTCATATTACCCTTCTTCACGGTCTGAAATTGACGCCGCAGCTGCATAACCCGAGATTGCGAAGCAGAGGCGTAGATCTCCTTCAGAGCCGTCCAGATATCGAAGGATGTCGTATAGCTCGCCGCCTGGGCTAGGGCGGTAGGCGAATTCTGCTTCAGAGCCGTCCAGAATTCTGCTCAAGTTTCACCGTACATGGGTGCTTAATTTTGACAATCTTTTTCATCTGTACCGCAGCAACCTGTTGTTCCATTGGAAACCGCAAGAAGTGGAGGGCGCCGGGATAGGAAGATGAGGCGAGAACGCCGTGAGCAGAGAAAACAAAACAAAAAATCCTTGAGCAGAAGCACAAGGCCACAGGAACGAGTAGATCTTGGATGATCTTCAAGCTCTTGATACCATATTAGATATTACCAAAATGATTTGATTCAGTTTCTCAACGGGGGTTGTTATCTTTATATATTAATGTAGATAACAACCCACCACCATAAAAGGTATTACCATATTACAGTTATTACCATAACTATATGTTGTTACCATATTTACTATTATTGACCGTTAGTGTAGAATATTTAGCTTCGGGTAGCGAGCAATCTTTTAGATTTAGTGAGACTTTTTCTGTGCCCTTATTTATTTTCAACTGACTTCTTTTTTCTTCTGTTATTTTCTTTCATGCTCGTCTACTGTTTGCTTTATCAAGTTAATTAAAATTTGCAAACTGAAACAGCTTTAAAAATTAAAATCCATGAATCTTGTCACATGTTTTAGATAATAATTTTCTTATTTGCAAATTATCAAAAAATATAAATTCATCTCTAGCCTTTAGGAATTAGGATTGAATATAATTTTCTTATCACGATTTTGACATTAAAATAAAATAAAAAGTTTGTCGCCTACACCTATGGAGCGATGGAGATTCTTGCGACAAATGAGACGACCACTTGATTTTAAGCGACAAACTTGGTTGGTTGTCAAAAGACTATTTTCTTGTAGTGATATAATAATATAGAGAACGATTTTAGTGAGAACCGGGTATGTGAAAACTATGTGAGAACCAGATCACGACCGTTGAAATATCTACACGGGGATCTTCACCCTTAAATGATTTAAATAATAAATTATATAAATCACCATTAGATCTAGATGTAAGGGTCAAGTGTAAAGTTCTCATATAGTTTTCATTTTTATGGTTCTAACTAAAAGTGGATAATAGGGTGTATATCAGTTAAGAAGGGTTCTCATCAGAACCCCTTGTCATCACAGGCGTTCATTTTCTTGTAGCATCTGGGCCCTCGATTTTTTGAACCAGCAACCTGGTAAACAAGCAGCAGGTTACATGCTACCGGCTAGGGGAAATTAATGAAAATTTGAAACTGTAGCTACTTTTGGTAACACAGTAAAACCGTACAATTATATTTTCCTAGCACATGTTTTTTTTGGAATCTTTTATTACCAAAAAAAGTGAACTCATTTTCGATCTCCCTCCCAAAACCCCCCCAAACCCTACCGCGTTCAAAGAAAAATACATTAAACCGTCGTTCCAGCTTGCCGGAAGGTCTGCTCACAGAAAGGACTGCTCGCACATTCATCGTCGTTAGGTGTGCTCGGTTCCGTCCACACTTTTGGGATTAGCAGAGGACGACTCCGCTCAACACCGCTCATCGGACGACTGCAGGTATTGTAAAATCACAAAAAAAAGTATCTTATTTTTTTCCGACCATCTTATTCTTCCCTACAAGCAATCGGTTGACGACCGCATATGATAGCTGGTCGAAACCAGCAATAACCCATTTTGATTTTAAAAACAGAGCAATTTTTTTTTTTAAATCCTATTTTTTGTTGAAGAAATTTGATTTTCGTTTGGGGCAGTTGCTACTACTATGAGACTATTGTTTTGGTAATCTTAACTGTTTTCTTATGTATATCAAAAGATGATATTGATGACAGTGAAGAACATTACGATGTGTCTCCAAAAATATACTATATAATTCTATACCATTGGATTGATTTTCGTTTGTTTTTGTTTGATATTTGGAAATTGAGAAACTACATGAAGAGATTTATTTCTTCGGAAATGAGCAAGACATATTTATTTCTTTGAAATGCAAAATTTTTTTTATATGATTTTTTTATTTATTGATGGTGGCAGTTGCTACTTCTAGGAGGTAAATATTAGCAGAAGCTCAATATATAATGACAAGGTAAAATTATATATTAGCAGAAGAACAATAGATATTATGGGAGTTCGGAAAAACAATGACAACGTACATGATAAAAATTTGAATATTTCATGCCTAGCAGAGGCACACTACATAGTGGAGCAACAAAGTAACAGCAGAGGCAGAATACATAGTAGTGTAACACAGTAATAGCGGTCGCATACTACAAAGTAGAGTAGCACAATAATAGCGGAGGTATACTACAAAGTAGCGTAACACAGTAATAGAAGAGGCATACTACGAGTGGCGTTACAACGTAATAGCAAAGGCAGACTAAATAGTAGCGTTACGCCGTAATAGCGGAGGAATACTAAATAGTAGCGTGACAACGTAATAGCTGTGGAATACTACAAAGTAACGTAACACCTTAATAGTTGAGGCATACAACAAAGTACCGTGAAACCGTAATAGCGGAGGCATACTATAAAATAGCGTAACACAGTGATATGCAGTTGCACACTAAAAAATATCAGTTGAGAAAGTCATAATAGCGAAATTACATATTAGCAGAAGCAGAATAATAATAGCAAGGTAAAATTAGATATTAGTAGAAGAACAATAGATATTATGAAACACTAATAGCGGAGGCATACTACAAAGTAGCATAACAGATTAATAGCAGAGGCATACAACAAAGTAACGTAACAACATAATAGCAGAGGAAGACTAAATAGTAGCATTACAACGTAATAGCGGAGGAATAATAAATAGTAACGTGACAACGTAATAGCTGAGGAATACTACAAGGTAGCGTAACACCTTAATAGCTGAGGCATACAACAAAGTAACGTGAAACCGTAATAGCTGAGGCATATTAAAAAATAGCGTAACACTGTAATATGCAGATGCCCGCTAAAAAAATCAGTTGAGAAAGTCATAATAGCGAAATTATATATTAGTAGAAGCTCGATATATAATGACAAGGTAAAATTATATATTAGCAGAAAAACAATAGATATTATGAGATATTGACCGATTTATTGGAAGGTATCGAATTTTTGAGGGGGTCGTAAATGAGTGATTATGTTCTAAATTTACATAATCAGTTACCCAATTATCAGATTTGTCTATTATTTTAAATTTGATACTTGCAAGGCAACCACATCCAAAAACACCATTCTCGCGTCTAGTACCGTTGGTGGGGGGAAGTATTAGAATTGGACTACCTTGTTTAGAACATAACAACTTTTTCATGACAAGAATTTTTTGACCAGTTTCTTTGTCCAATATATTCTTCGTCGATCCTAAACGAACAAAAAATCCAATAGACGATGCAAAATCGTAGTAGGATTGAAGAACCATTTCTTATGAAGGAAAAACCTCACCTACAATAGGACATGGTCTATTGGATTTACTGTAACTAGAAGATCTAATTTCATAATTAGGAGATGTTGGATATTGAATAGTAGAGGAAGATTTTCTTTTCAAATGATTGTCAGGGGTTTTAGCAGTTCCGCAACTTAGATTAACGGGGTTAGCAGGAATTTGAGCAGAGGATTCCATAATATCGGCAGACGCGGATTGGACATACTCTGAATCAAAAAAATTGTTGCGTACGGTATCAGAATCCAAGGAACGAGAAACATTACCATTGGAATCTATAGGATTAACATTGGTCTGACAATGAGGGGAATTGAATTGATAATTCATTCTATTTCGCATTTCAGTTGTTCCATAGATCATATTAGCGGAGGATTCCTTAATCTCAGCAGAGGTGCATTTTCGCAGAAGGTAGGTATGAAATAGCAGTGAATGTGAAAGTATTACAGGAACATATCAATGTACATAAAAGGACAGATTTGAGAAGATATTGATTGGATGGGATGATAGATACAATGCCAAGATATAAAAGATAAAATTTTGATTGTGGACAGTAGCAGAAATAGGGGAGTACTATGAAAAAGAAAAAGTAGTTAGATGTGACAAAACTAAGAAGGAAGTAGAAGTAAAAAAAGAGAAGAAAAAAAGTACAAGTACAGAAATTTGAAAAGAGGTAGACGGAAGAAATTTTAAATGGAGGAAAAGAGAGAGAATGTATGAAGTAGAGAAGAAGAACCCATTGAAAGAATGGAGTGTAGGAAAAGAAAATAGAAGAAGAAATTGAAATCAAATCCGGCAGGGAAGGAGGGGGGGGACGAAGATATGACGGAGGAAGAAAAAAAGAATTAGTCCGGCAGGGGATGGATAGAGGATGCGGGGAGAGAGGGAAAACGATAGAATTGGGAAGAAGACGTGAAGAAACAGCTGGAAAAAATTTTCCAAAATAGAAAAAGACAAGAAAGGAATGTTGCATTAGAGAGGGAAAATTGATAAAATTGGAAAAAATTAAATGAAAAAAGGGAGGAGGTTTGACCGGTTGCAACAGGTAGCTCATGGAGGGTGAGGATTTGTCAGCAAAAAACGAATGGCAGGAATGAAGTTCTCACGTAAGAACCCAAAAGAGGGGTTTTCAACTGATATTTTTTGGACTCTAATAATATAAATTAATTAAGTTTATAAATAACAATTATTAATTAGTAATACTATAATTATAATTAGTAATTATAGTCGGAAAGTATACTTATTGGGTGCAAGGTATGGCTATCCCTGATTCTGTGGCTAAGAAGGTGAGAAGGTTGGCTTATAGATTTATATGGGATGGAAGGAAAGGGATCCCGTGGGCCCAAATGATCCTTCCCAAGTCGGAAGGGGGTCTAGGGGTTAGAGACCTTCCTATTATCACCACTGCAACCAATATTAAAAGAGCTTCAAAGTACTGGGATAAGAGCGATTCTATTCTGGTAAAATGGATCCAAGATAGGTATATTAAAAGAAATGCGTTTAATGATATACAAATCAGACATATTGTGGATTCGCATTTTTGGAAAGCTTTTGTTTCAGAAAGAAACCTAGTGGATAAATGTTTGGATTGTAGAGCGAATAGTACGATTATGTGGAGATCTGGTAGTCCGATAAATAAATTGGGGGGAATAGTGGAAAGTATTAGAGATAAAAAGCATAAGGACATGTTAGCTGAGGGAATTTGGTCGAAGATGCCGACAAAATTCTCTATTCTCTTGTGGAGGGTGAAATGGGCTCATCTAAACACGATCAGGAAATTAAGAAATTGGAGAGTACAAGTACCTCCTGCTTGCTTATTGTGTAATCTGGAAGATGAAACTAGGAGTCATCTTTTCTTTAACTGTTCTTATTCCAGATCTCTCTTAATTTCGTTGGCGGAACAGCTGGATTTCGCTTTCTGGAAAATAATGAATATTCCAGTTCCTACCCAATCAA